>JAJJBR010002750.1:17503-158954 GCA_022817965.1 Solanum lycopersicoides
GTGCTATGTTTTATGTATTTTTTGGTGCTCAATTTTATAGGAGAGGATCCTCACATGTACATAATCATATTTATGGTCGAAACACCCGGGCACGACTCCCCAAGGACCGCCCTAGGGTTCTTTGAGGAGGACCCAACCTTGGGAAACAAGCTGCCTTAGGCAGCAGCGAGTTGCTCTTAGGTGAAACATGTCCGCGGAGCGGACTAGGGTGTCTAAGGCCAAAAGTTTGTCCGCATCGTGGAACCAAAATGGACTTTACTGTTCTACGAATTCATTCCGAAAATCATGCGAGAACAGCTCCTGTATCCTGTAACATTCCAGAAAAACGTACATTTCTAGTAAAGAGCCAAATAGATTTTCAATAATGCATATTGGGGTGCATAGGCATCCCAATGCCCAATATTGAATAATATTGGGCATAATAGAAAATATTGTCTAAGGGTGTTATCCAATTTTCTAAGTCTCAATAAGCACTGTGTAAGAATTGTACCTGCAAAGAAGACCCTAACCTAAAATTCTGTATTCAACCATATCAACACATTGGGCATGAGGCATCCAAGTGTCAAGCCTAGATACCATAGCACATAATCAATGAAAATGATCATGTACATTAAGTAGTGTCCAAGGACATATTGAGGATCCTTGGACAATGAGTGAACTTTCCAAATGCAACCATAGGGTGCACGGTTGGAAGGAATGGGCAGCAACACATGTGCAATGGCCGAGAGGGGGACCACGTGACAAGCTAACCACATTCGGTTAGGCGGTTAGGGGCAGGAACGCACGGGTCCAGCTAAGTGGGGCTGGGACTCCTAACCAACTCTAAACCCTAACTAACCTAACCAACTATCTAGCTAACGCAGGATCAATAAAAAATGACCAGCCAAGGGACCCGACAACCTAAGACCTAGTCGGGTGACACCTAACTAACCTAACTAACTTAGGGACAACCTATTACCTAACCTAGGAGTGTCCAAAGTTGTTAGTTGTGGTCCTAGTTACTTAGGGGTATTTTAGTAATTTCCTGAAGTCCCTTAATTAACTAATTTATCAATCAAATTAATTAAATTATATCCTTGGTCAAACCGATACCCTTAGCCAATTTTGGATTTGGCTAAGTCAATGGTCCTCCTATGTCTAGTCAACTTAGGAGGGGCATTTTAGTGATTACCTAATTAATTTATTAATTAAGTTAATTAATCTAAAGTTGAATAATTCAACATCAGTTCCTAAGACCTAGAAATCACGTTCAAACATTAGAGACACACGACGCTAAGGCAGTAAGTAGAAACCACAGGAATGTAGAACGATAAAGTCTTTCTTAGGCGATTTCAAGGTTTTCTTGCAACAAGGGATCGTCGTCAATTCAATCTACATAAGGTATGGGTTTCTCTCCTGGAAATCTTTTTCCAAGAGGATTTTCAATCGTTTTGAATCTATGAATCTCGAAACTAGGGTTGTTCCCCAACGAAATTGTTGAATCTCTTTCTCCCTAGTTATCCTTGTATTCGATTCTATTAAGTATGTCGATGTAATCTCGAATATCTGGTTGGTATGTGGTGCTAACTGATTATAATGTGCAGGGTTCTTGATTGTAATTGTCGAATAAAGCATATAGATTTGACTTGTATGATTTAAGTCCCATTTACACGAATCAAATAAGGATAAAACATTAATTTATGTCCGAGAATGTTTGGTTTGCTATGTTTCGATTATGGTGTATAGTTACTGTTAAGTGTTCACTTACTTGAAATGATGAGTTCACTAAGGTATTCACATGAAGTTAAACGACTTGGTTAACAATGATTTGCCCAAACTATGATAAAAAATTGGCTAATGATAATCTCATGGAAAATGTTGCATGAATGGTTGGCTTGTGCCAATAAATTGGCTAGCAAAGTCATGTCCAAAATTTCTAGGCCAATACTAATTCATACTAATCTTATATGCCAATATATTGTAATTCCAAATTAAGCATGACCAACATAACATTGAATTCATAACTAAGGGTACTTCCAGCGGTAGTGGGAATTCTCCCGTTCCCTGGTCAAAGACTTGGTTGGATGCGGGATCTACTCCACGAGGAGCGGTACGGACGTAAATGATATCATCACGACCCCTCTTTTCGTACCACTAGGGATGCTTAACGCCACTTCGCCAATTGGCGTTACCTGCGCTTTCGTGTCTCTCAGTGTGGTCAGCACTGGGTGTTTCCGAGCAGCGAGGCTTACACCCATTCGCAATAGTTCATCCAAAGTTCCTTACCCTTATGCACGAATTATTGAATAAGTCATCTTCCTATCAAGGTTAAGGAGTCAACTGAGCATCTCTGCCAATCATTGGGACAAGTCCCAACATACCTGTAACAACCCTGAAAATGGATAAGATAAGAAATGCTTAGTGTGTCAAGATTGCCTATGATTAGACCAGGGTTCACACGGATTGATGCGCGTAGAACCAGACCTCGGAACCCTTGCTACAACCAATCCAACTAACTTAGGGAGTTAATTGAGCTTGGAAAGGTTGGGACCAACCATGTAGGGCTCTCGAATACGAAGATATACTCGAATGAGTCTTTACCGGACTTAAAGAGAGGAAAGCTTAAGTTTTGAGGGTCTAGGGGTAAAATGGTCTTTTGCCAGGCTAAGGGTAATATCGTAATTACCCTAAATACATATGTAATTATTTAATTAATAAAGTGGAGGGGCAATTTGGGGAGAGAGAGCCGAAATTGAGCTCTTGAAGTGAAGTCTTGCTCCACCCGGGTTCGAACCTACGTGGAAGCAATGATTTAACTTGTTTTTATTTAAATGGATAAATTAATTTAATTAATTAATAAATATTAGCTGATTTAAGAAAAAGAAAAATCAGATTTTTTATTTAAAGGTTTAACAAATAGTCCTAGTTTGACTAATTCCCAAACTAAAACTCCTAATTTTAAGCCACTCTCTCTCACTATCTCTCTCTCTCATGTTTCACTATCTCTCTCACGTTTTCTCTCTGCCAAAACAAGTTCAAAAACAGAAAATATTTTGAAGTTCTTCACACTTGAAGAACTCACACAAAAATCTAAGAAAACAACGTTAATCCATCACATTAGGCAAAGGGAAGGAATCTTCCGTCGGTTGGTGTTGAAGTGTTGGACTTGAACGTGGTTTGGAGAGGTTGGACAGCAGGTTGTGTATTGTAAAAACGTCAAAAAGGTATGGGTTTTCTTCTCTCTTGGTCCCTTTCCCAAGAGACCCCTTAAGATTCAGTAAATTCTAATCCGAAAACTAGGATTGTTCCCGTTGCATGTCCCTGTCACTAGCTCCCAATGAATCGTAGGTTGGGTATGTTTACTGGTAGTTTAAGTATGAAGATTGATGTTCATGATAATGTGTTCATGATAATGTGTTTAGAATTGTAAGCATGTTAAGTTATGTCAACCGAAAGTATGTGAAAAATGATATGTTTTTATAGTTGAATTTTATGTGTGAATGTTTGTGTAAATCATGAGGTGTAAAAGTGGTGTAATGTTGCTGGATGTAATGGTAATTCTTGGCAGAATATAATCATAAAAAGATTACACTTAAAGATGCACCAAATGATCCACGAAATGCCTGAAGAATTAACGTATGAATGATGATAAAAAGAAGCTGAAAATAGTGAACAATTTCCAGCATTTGATAGGTTGGGTTCAGCCAAACAAAGTGGTACAAAATGCAATGAAAAATGAATGTAAAATAAGTGAAATCAGTAAGAATTGAATCCAAGACATCATTACATGAAAGCTACAAAAAAATCAACAAAAGATTAAGACAAAAATGGATTGGAAGAGACTAAATTTCCAGCCTGCTGGAAATTGTAGTCTCGGTCAATTATTAAGAAAATGAGCTTTGTTTAAAAAAAAAATTTAAAATGTGAGGTCATTGGGGATTGAACCCATGACCTCACTAAATAAAATTTCATAAAAATTTCGTAGAAAAATGCAAGGAAAAATAGATGTGGTGAGTGGGGATTGAACCCCAACCTCTTGAATGGATGAGAGAGTTAGGAGAAAAATAAAGGAGAAAAATAAATGTGGAGAGTGGGGATTGAACCCCCAACCTCTTGAATGGATGAGAGAGTTAGGAGAAAAATAAAGGAGAAAAATAAATGTGGAGAGTGGGGATTGAACCCCCAACCTCTTGATGGATGAGAGAGTTAGGAGAAATAAAGGAGAAAAATAAATGTGGAGAGTGGGGATTGAACCCCACAACCTCTTGAATGGATGAGAGAGTTAGGAGAAAAATAAAGGAGAAAATAAATGTGGAGAGTGGGGATTGAACCCACAACCTCTTGAATGGATGAGAGAGTTAGGAGAAAAATAAAGGAGAAAATAAATGTGGAGAGTGGGGATTGAACCCACAACCTCTTGGATAGGTGAGAAAGTTAAGAGATAAATTAAAATAAAAATAATGAGCTTGTGGGGGATTGAACCCACAACCTCCTTGACTTAAACGGAAAAGGAGAGGAGAAAAAGAAAGGAAATGTTATGGGGTTGATGGGAATCGAACTAGGGTCTCCCAAATCTGAAAAATGCAATTATCAAGTTTAAAATAAGATTAAGTGTTGTCCAAGGGATTCGAAATAGGGTTCCCTTGCCCAAATTTCGTATTGATACATAAGTCATACGTGAATTAAATGTTCAAGAATAATGCCACCTACTTAGATCGAAATCGAGATCTTGGCATACATACAAGATGCATAAGTCTTGTATCACATAATCTTAGGAAGATATGAATCACTTAGACGATATATGAATGAAGCCTCATGGCTTGTATGTATGGACACATAAGTCTAACATACGTTTAAAAGTAAGTGATCCTAAGATGTATGTAATGAAATGATGAAACCCTAGAAGGGTTAAGTATGAGTGTAAATACACTAAATGGCCAAGTGCATTGGCATATGATGATATGAACAATGAAATGATGAAATGAACAATGATATGATGAAATGAACAAAGAAATGACGAAATAAAAAATGAAATGATGAAACCCTAGAAGGGTTAAGTAAAAGTGTGAAACACACTAAATGGCCAAGTGCATTGGCATATGATGAAGTGAACATTCACGTAAAAGGGTAAGTAATTATGAAGAGCAAATGTGCTAATGTTAATGAATGTGGTGACAACATGATATGAGGCTAATGTAAATGATGAGAGCAATCTCAAATGAGCCTAAGTAAATGTTACCAATACGTACTCACCTATGAGAGTGTAAGATAATGAAGAGACCAGTCTCTATGAACACTCTAATGAGAGTATTGAGCTTAACACACTCAATACGAATGATGAGATGAGAAATCATCTAATGAGCTATGATGTCCTCATACTAGAAGCCAGCTTCCATGACGTATGAGATGAATGTAATGGAACTTTATACTGAGCACCGATAGACTAGCTATGAGCGGTGATGCCTTCTTTCGGGAAGGGCGGAGGTTCACGTAACTCTCATGAGATGAGACTGTCCGGCTTGCCGGGTATGGGTCTCCTTATATCTCCTAGTCTTCGAACCTATACTGCCAATATAGGGATCTGGCGGGGTTAAATTCCCATGTACGCTAGCATGTTATTGGGTCACTTTGGCCGGTGATTCCACCTCTTTTCGGTGTGGGGGAGACACTGGATTTCATGATGCTCACATGATCTATGTCGGTTAAAGTTAAAGTTCCCAATGAATGAATGAGGCCAGCCTCAAATGATGCACATAATGAAATGAATTAATACCAAAGGTGTTAGGATAGGATAATCAAAAGGTGAGTTAGATTCAAGTAATGACATTAGGTCATTCTTGGTCATTGCACAACGAACCTAATGAAAGTCTTAAACTACATCCTAGGTATAACCGGTGGTTACACTGGACTATGAACGAAATGAAATAAAGTACGTATGAATGAATGAAGCAGACTCTGTGTTTGCTAATGAAGACTCCCTAGTTGAGGTCCCATATGTTGAGCCCTCATTTCTGGGATGTCTTAATGTCAAGTCCATGATTCCAAGGTCTCATGGCATATGAATGAATGATATGAAAGAAGTTATGTGCTACATGCAAAATGTACTGTATGTATATGATATGTGCTATATGTAAATGTTATGTGCTGTGTGTGTGAAAAGTATGATGATGTATGTTATTCTCATGGCATAACTTTCCTATTCCAATCTGGAAAGCTCACTGACTTTCCTAATCCAAATTTGGAAAGATCATTTACTTTCCTAATCCAAATTAGGAAACTTTCCTAATCTCAATTTGGCAAGTCCACTGACTTGACTTCCAAAAATCATGTTGTTAGGAAAGAGCTATTCTTTCTCATGCATGTCCTTGGTGTGTGCTTGCATATACCCATACTTAGTACAAGTGTGTACTAACCCTATACAAACTCTACTATTTTAGGTGCAGGCACAGGTGGACGATAGAGCTACAGGATCATCGTTGCAGTTATCCGGACGTCCAGCATTCATCCGGTTTTGGTAGGTCCTCATGCTTTCGAGGATGCTACTGTTTTATGTTCTAGCTTAGTTTTAGAGTTGAGCTAGTGGAGCATGTTCCACTAGCGTTTCTTTCCTATTTTATTCAGACTATGTATTGGTGCCATTTTGGCAATTATACAATAGATTTATTGAACTATTTCTTTCAGTTGTTATCTCTTAATGTTAGATGGTTGATGGTGACAATTACGTATTAATGAGATGTTTTTATAAGTATGTTAGAAACAAAAAGTTTCAAATTTTCCGCTAAAATTAACCTATGTAAAGTAAGAATAACGTAAGTAGGCTTGTCTGCGACCTCTGAGAGGTCAACGACGCCGGTCTCGTCTGGGGTCTAGATTCCAGTCGTGACAAAGTTGTTATCAGAGCACTAGGTTTACTTCCGAGGATAATAAGTTCACATCAACCACATTGAGTAGTTTCTAAGTCATGGTAGTGAAGTGCACCACTATCCTGAATTAGAGACTGCATGATGCGTAGGAAAGTTTCCCTTCTTCTGATCGTATCGTGCTTTTCCTAATGTCTGATTTTCTTGGTGTTATGAGTGTGTCTAACATCAACTCTTGAAGTTTCCAAAAGATCAATACAAGGAGAAAAGCAGGCGGAGATATTGGAGGAGCAGCTGTTGGGGTAATCCAAGTTTTCCCCCAGGATCCAGCTGCTGGAATAGAGATGCCTGTTAACCCATATGGGTTGACAGATGATGAAGTAAGAACAACGTTGGTATAAATGGCCCAAGCTAGCACTTTACAAGCTCAGGCTGTTGGGTTTGATTGATGTGAAGAAGTCTGAGTTGACATCCTACCAGCTAAAGGATGTAGCTCAATCCTGGTATAAGGTGTGACAGGATAGCAAGGCCTTAGGAGGAGGTCCTATTACTTGGAATCTTTTCAAGGTGGCTACTCTAGAGAAGTTCTTTCCCAGATAAATGAAGGAGACTAAGGTTGAGGAATTCATCAACCTTAAGCAGGGCTCGATATCAGTCACGGATTACTCCCTGAAGTTCGTAAGACTTTACAGCCCAGGAGAGGCCACGTAATAGGAAGTGTGGCATAATGCATGGAGGATAATGTATGATGGACCCTAATGAAGTTATAGTTGTGGCAAATCGGGTCACATTATGAAGGATTGTCCGAACGGGAGGAAATGTAAGAGCTGATAGAGTATACAAGGAGATTTCCACAGTGAAGGTATTGTGGAGGAATCATCTTGTTGAGGGTGCTACGTGGAAGACCGAGGCCGACATGAGATCCCGCTACCCTCATCTATTCAGCCCTTCAGGTAGACTTTCTACTCTTAAGTCTAAGGTTCCTTATCTCTCCATTCTTTGTTGCTATTGCTTGATTGTTTATAGTAACTATGTTATGATCTGACAGGCAATACGCTAGATAGTTAGTAGTGTCATTCGGGGACGAATGTTCGTAAGGGGGGGATAATGTAACAACCCTGAAAATGGATAAGATAAGAAATGCTTAGTGTGTCAAGAATGCCTATGATTAGACCAGGGTTCACACGGATTGATGCGCGTAGAACCAGACCTCGGAACCCTTGCTACAACCAATCCAACTAACTTAGGGAGTTAATTGAGCTTGGAAAGGTTGGGACCAACCATGTAGGGCTCTCGAATACGAAGATATACTCGAATGAGTCTTTACCGAACTTAAAGAGAGGAAAACTTAAGTTTTGAGGGTCTAGGGGTAAAATGGTCTTTTGCCACGCTAAGGGTAATATCGTAATTACCCTAAATACATATGTAATTATTTAATTAATAAAGTGTTGGGGCAATTTGGGGAGAGAGAGCGAAATTGAGCTCTTGAAGTGAAGTCTTGCTCCACCCGGGTTCGAACCTAGGTGGAAGCAATGATTTAACTTGTTTTTATTTAAATGGATAAATTAGTTTAATTAATTAATAAATATTAGCTGATTTAAGAAAAAGAAAAATCAGATTTTTTATTTAAAGGTTTAACAAATAGTCCTAGTTTGACTAATTCCCAAACTAAAACTCCTAATTTTAAGCCACTCTCTCTCACTCTCTCTCTCTCTCATGTTTCACTATCTCTCTCACGTTTTCTCTCTGCCAAAACAAGTTCAAAAACAGAAAATATATTGAAGTTCTTCACACTTGAAGAACTCACACAAAAATCTAAGAAAACAACGTTAATCCATCACGTTAGGCAAAGGGGAGGAGTCTTCCGTCGGTTGGTGTTGAAGTGTTGGACTTGAACGTGGTTTGGAGAGGTTGGACAGCAGGTTTTGTATTGTAAAAACGTCAAAAAATTATGGGTTTTCTTCTCTCTTGGTCCCTTTCCCAAGAGACCCCTTAAGATTCAGTAAATTCTAATCCGAAAACTAGGATTGTTCCCGTTGCATGTCCCTGTCATTAGCTCCCAATGAATCGTAGGTTTGGTATGTTTGCTGGTAGTTTAAGCATGAAGATTGATGTTCATGATAATGTTTTCATGATTATGTGTTTAGAATTGTAAGCATGTTAAGTTATGTCAACCGAAAGTATGTGAAAAATGATATGTTTTTATGTTGAATTTTATGTGAATGTTTGTGTAAATCATGAGGTGTAAAAGTGGTGTAATGTTGCTGGATGTAATGGTAATTCTTGGCAGAATATAATCATAAAAAGTTACACTTAAAGATGCACCAAATGATCCACGAAATGCCTGAAGAATTAACGTATGAATGATGATAAAAAGAAGCTGAAAATAGTGAACAAATTTCCAGCATTTGATAGGTTGGGTTCAGCCAAACAAAGTGGTACAAAATGCAATGAAAAATGAATGTAAAATAAGTGAAATCAGTAAGAATTGAATCCAAGACATCATTACATGAAAGCTACAAAAAAATCAACAAAAGATTAAGACAAAAATGGATTGGAAGAGACTAAATTTCCAGCCTGCTGGAAATTGTAGTCTCGGTCAATTATTAAGAAAATGAGCTTCGTTTAAAAAAAAAAATTTAAAATGTGAGGTCATTGGGGATTGAACCCATGACCTCACTAAATGAAAATTTCATAAAAATTTCGTGAGAAAAATGCAAGGAAAAATAGATGTGGTGAGTGGGGATTGAACCCCAACCTCTTGAATGGATGAGAGAGTTAGGAGAAAAATAAAGGAGAAAAATAAATGTGGAGAGTGGGGATTGAACCCCCAACCTCTTGAATGGATGAGAGAGTTAGGAGAAAAATAAAGGAGAAAAATAAATGTGGAGAGTGGGGATTGAACCCCAACCTCTTGTATGGATGAGAGAGTTAGGAGAAATATAAAGGAGAAAAATAAATGTGGAGAGTGGGGATGGAACCCCCAACCTCTTGAATGGATGAGAGAGTTAGGAGAAAAATAAAGGAGAAAAATAAATGTGGAGAGTGGGGATTGAACCCACAACCTCTTGAATGGATGAGAGAGTTAGGAGAAAAATAAAGGAGAAAATAAATGTGGAGAGTGGGGATTGAACCCACAACCTCTTGGATAGGTGAGAAAGTTAAGAGATAAATTAAAATAAAAATAATGAGCTTGTGGGGGATTGAACCCACAACCTCCTTGACTTAAACGGAAAAGGAGAGGAGAAAAAGAAAGGAAATGTTATGGGGTTGATGGGAATCGAACTAGGGTCTCCCAAATCTGAAAAATGCAATTATCAAGTTTAAAATAAGATTAAGTGTTGTCCAAGGGATTCGAAATAGGGTTCCCTTGCCCAAATTTCGTATTGATACATAAGTCATACGTGAATTAAATGTTCAAGAATAATGCTAACTACTTAGATCGAAATCGAGATCTTGGCATACATACAAGATGCATAAGTCTTGTATCACATAATCTTAGGAAGATATGAATCACTTAGACGATATATGAATGAAGCATCATGGCTTGTATGTATGGACACATAAGTCTAACATACGTTTAAAAGTAAGTGATCCTAAGATGTATGTAATGAAATGATGAAACCCTAGAAGGGTTAAGTATGAGTGTAAATACACTAAATGGCCAAGTGCATTGGCATATGATGATATGAACAATGAAATGATGAAATGAACAATGATATGATGAAATGAACAAAGAAATGACGAAATGAAAAATGAAATGATGAAACACTAGAAGGGTTAAGTAAAAGTGTGAAACACACTAAATGGCCAAGTGCATTGGCATATGATGAAGTGAACATTCACGTAAAAAGGGGTGAGTAATTATGAAGAGCAAATGTGCTAATGTTAATGAATGTGGTGACAACATGATATGAGGCTAATGTAAATGATGAGAGCAATCTCAAATGAGCCTAAGTAAATGTTACCAATACGTACTCACCTATGAGAGTGTAAGATAATGAAGAGACCAGTCTCTATGAACACTCTAATGAGAGTATTGAGCTTAACACACTCAATACAAATAATGAGATGAGAAATCATCTAATGAGCTATGATGTCCTCATACTAGAAGCCAACTTCCATGACGTATGAGATGAATGTAATGGAACTTTATACTGAGCACCGATAGACTAGCTATGAGCGGTGATGCGTTCTTTCGGGAAGGGCGGAGGTTCACGTAACTCTCATGAGATGAGACTGTCCGGCTTGCCGGGTATGGGTCTCCTTATATCTCCTAGTCTTCGAACCTATACTGCCAATATAGGGATCTGGCGGGGTTAGATTCCCATGTACGCTAGCATGTTATTGGGTCACTTTGGCCGGTGATTCCACCTCTTTTCGGTGTGGGGGAGACACTGGATTTCATGATGCTCACATGATCTATGTCGGTTAAAGTTAAAGTTCCCATTGAATGCATGAGGCCAGCCTCAAATGATGCACATAATGAAATGAATGAATACCAAAGGTGTTAGAATAGGATAATCAAAAGGTGAGTTCGATTCAAGTAATGACATTAGGTCATTCTTGGTCATTGCACAACGAACCTAATGAAAGTCTTAAACTACATCCTAGGTATAACCGGTGGTTACACTGGACTATGAACGAAATGAAATAAAGTACATATGAATGAATGAAGCAGACTCTGTGTTTGCTAATGAAGACTCCCTAGTTGAGGTCCCATATGTTGAGCCCTCATTTCTGGGATATCTTAATGTCAAGTCCATGATTCCAAGGTCTCATGGCATATGAATGAATGATATGAAAGAAGTTATGTGCTACATGCAAAATGTACTGTATGCTATATGATATGTGCTATATGTAAATGTTATGTGCTGTGTGTAAACGTGAAAAGTATGATGATGTATGTTATTCTCATGGCATAACTTTCCTATTTCCAATCTGGAAAGCTCACTGACTTTCCTAATCCAAATTTGGAAAGATCATTTACTTTCCTAATCTAAATTAGGAAACTTTCCTAATCTCAATTTGGCAAGTCCACTGACTTGACTTCCAAAAATCATGTTGTTAGGAAAGAGCTATTCTTTCTCATGCATGTCCTTGGTGTGTGCTTGCATATACCCATACTTAGTACAAGTGTGTACTAACCCTATACAAACTCTACTATTTTAGGTCCAGGCACAGGTGGACGATAGAGCTACAGGATCATCGCTGCAGTCATCCGGACGTCCAGCATTCATCCGGTTTTGGTAGGTCCTCATGCTTTCGAGGATGCTACTGTTTTATGTTCTAGCTTAGTTTTAGAATTGAGCTAGTGGAGCATGTTCCACTAGCGTTTCTTTCCTATTTTATTCAGACTATGTATTGGTGCCATTTTGGAAATTATACAATTAAGATTTATTGAACTATTTCTTTCAGTTGTTTATCTCTTAATGTTAGATGGTTGATGGTGGACAATTATGTATTGATGAGGATGTTTTTATAAGTATGTTAGGAAACAAAAAGTTTCAAATTTTCTGCTAAAATTAACCTATGTAAAGTAAGAATAACGTAACTAGGCTTGTCTGCGACCTCTGAGAGGTCAACGACGCCGGTCTCGTCTGGGGTCTAGATTCCAGTCGTGACAATACCCTATGCTAATCTTATATGACCAACGTATTGAAATGACAAAATAAGCATATCTAAGGTAATTCAATGAATCCATAACCAAGTGTATGTCAATTATTGGGACAAGTCCAAACATACTCTAACAAACTGAAGCATGAAGATAGTAGTATATTGAATGAAGTATCAGAACGTCCATAAATAATGGTAATGCTACCAAATGACCGTGAATAAGATAAGTGAGTATTAACATAAGTAAATGCTTAAAAGGTTATGAAAGTGACAAGAATAGTATGTTAAAGGAAGCAAGTCAAGTCTCACTTACACCTAAGACAACTATGTTAAAGATACTCACATAAGAAAGTGTTAGAATGTGTGAGACAAGTCTCATTAACACCAATATGATAATGTAAGGTTAAATTCACATTTTCATCAAGTAAAGAAAGGGATGGCAGGTTATCCAAAGAGTAAGTAAACCTTAATCTATAAGCAAGCTTCCATAATATTTTGAGTCAACTCTAAAAATAATGAAGTAAAAGAAAGTGAGCAAAGCACCGATAGAATAGCAATGAGCTTGTGCTAGCACGTGTAAGTCTTATGAGATGAGGCTCCACCACGGTGGATAAGAATCTCCGAAAATATCCTAGTCTTCGAACTATGTTTATCCAACATGGGAACTAGCCAGTGGATTCCACCTAAGAGAGCTAGGTAGTTTCGGTTTCACTTTGACCGGTGATTCCACCTCTTTTCGGTGTGGGGAAGACACCGGATTTACTGTTTAGCTCACATGATCTATGTCGGTTAATTCTCAAAAGAATGTTCCTTCGTTCACTTTAGTCGTGGACCACCCCTTTACGGTGTGGGGTAGACATTGGACATGGATTTAGTTTAGCCAGTGAATCACCCCTTTTCGGTGTGGGGCAGACACTGGATTTCATGTCAACTCACATGATCTAGGTTCACTTTGATCGGTGAACCACCCCTTTTTGGTGTGGGACAGACACTGGATTTCATATCACTTCACATGATCTTAAATGTCAAAGACTTCTTTAAGAAAGTAAGAAGGAAAAAGAGACGTAAGTTCAAAGTGAACTAAGAAAGCAAGAGTTTAAGAATATCAATGTTTGATAAGAATGAAGTTTTCTATAATCAAAGGCATAGCAAATAATGACTCCTCATAATATGAAAATGATCAAAGCCAAATGAGATTGACTTATAATGACTTTATATAATTGGCAAATGATCATAGCCAAATAAGATTGACTTATAATGACTTCTTTTATTAGGCCAATATCAAATAATAGGCTTAACCAATAAAGATTGGCTTACAAAGATTTCATGCCCAAGTTGTAGTTAAATCATTCCCTTACTATCATGGATTACTTACTTGATTCTTTGAAGGTATGAGACTACAATGAATCATTGCACTTGCAAGTAAAACATAAGATCAAAGGAGATAATTGAACTAGACAACAAAAATAAGAAAAGACTGAAAAATATTCTAAGTCTAGAATAAGGTGCTCTCAGGTTTGGGAGGAGCAAAATTATAAATTCTCGTCTGAGATGTTATAAAATTATGTTCATGATTCCAAGGTCTTGTGTTCATATAGAAATTAGTTGTGTATTTCGAATGCATTAACATACGTCATATTCACACCATTAATCGCAAATAATGAATTAGGAAAGTCAAGTGACTTCACTTTCCAGAAATGGCATGTTGTTTAGGAAGAGCTTTCCTTGATCATGCATAGCCTTACGTGTATGTGTGCATAAACCAATACTTATTACAAGTGTGTACTAACCCTATACTATTCCTATTTTTATAGGTGCAGGTCAGAGAGAAGGTTGAAGACTCATTGCAGCGGTTTGGACTTAGCGATCTCCAGACCTTTGGTAGGTCCTCTTCAGTTCGAGGATGCTACTCTTTACTTCCATCATTAGTATTTAGACATAGCTAGAGGATGTTGTCCCTAGCGTTTCTTTCAGACATTTATTCGAAGCTTTGTACTAAGGCCGTTTTTGGCAGACTATTATGTTGTATATTGAATTCTTCTTTTGAATTGCTTAATCATTATTAGATGGTTGTTTAGTTGAGCTTGTTAGCATATGAATCCACATAGTATTTTTATGAAGTATATGTACACTTCATTAAGTTATAAAAGTTTTTACTTTTCTGCAAATTTAACTATATGAATGTGATAAAAGCTAAGAAGAGGCTTGTCAGCGATCTATAAGAGGTCAACGACACCGGTTGCAGTACAGATTCCCGAATCCGGGTCGTGACAGCTCTGCACCGCAGACTTGTTCCACGACGAAGATTTCAAAAATGAAAGTTATGTTTGACATTTGTAAAAGTACAAATAAGTGTGGGGGTGTTTTTGTAATAGTGGGAGACAGATATTAAATTTTTTTAACACTTATTTAACCCCTTTCCCAAGTCAAAACCACAACACTCAACAAGAAAATCAAAATCCCAAAAGCTCTCTTCTCTTCTAAATTCTCTCAAACCTCCATTGGAGGGAAACTCAACTTCAAGCTAGGGGCTGGATTTTCATGGTTTTTTCACAATTTCTCATGGGTGTTCAATAAATAAGGTATGGTGATCCTTCATCCTTAGTTATCCATTCATCTAAGGAGTTCAATCAAGGATTTTCAAAAGATATTCAAAGACCAATATTCCCAATTTCAAATCTAGTCATGGGTTCTTTCTCAAATTGATTTCGAAAGCATGTTTATGATAAATTTATGATTATATACTATTTTAAAGATAAATTTCAATCCAATTTAATGATGACCCCATGATCCTCCTCAATTCTCAAATTAGTCTAAAATGTGGGCATTATGATCTTGATTCTATGTTTACTGGATTATGATTCTAGCATGCTGAATTGCTTATAGATACTTTTTATATTCTTCTAGTTTCTATAAGAATTGATGATGCAATGTGGATAATGTGATCTTGATCTTATTATGATTGAATTGTGGATTTTAGTTATGTTATTGTACTTTTAGCTACTGCCTTATATATGTATTATTGATTATTGATGAGGATTTATCAATGATGATCAAAGCTTGGGTGAATTGGTAAGATTGCTCTATTCCTCTATTTTTCTATAGAATTGCTAGTTGAATTGGACTTGTGTGGTATGGTACACTTATGGTGGCAATGTTTACTTCCTTGTCATTCTAAATGTGATGTGATAATGGCGTTGTAGGAAATTGTGTTATAAATGTGTGTTTATGATGATCATAGAATGTGAAGCTATATGCCTAGACGTCCTTTCTATTTCATGATCTAGGGTGCATTAATAATGTTATGATAATTGAATGAGGTAGTTAGGGTTAAGTTTTTTCTATGTGCTGCCATTCATGAAGTCCTAATTGTGATTGACCCCTACCTATGTAACCCTATATGAATGTGTTATCTTAGACAATGTTAGGAGTCTTGAATGCAAATGTTGAACTAGACTTGTCTCCTATGCTATTATGTGGTGTGTGGGTTATGTTTGAAAGTGCATTGTTGTCTTAAGATGGGTGCTGCCACAATGTGAAGTTCATAGCCATTATGTGATCATGTTGACCAATGTACACACACTGACACCTCATGCGTTCCCATAAGAAGTATATATACATGGTATCTAATGAAAGTATAGTTCTCATATGCACTAATGTCTACTACTATGCAAGTAAAATTTATCTCCATGAAGCATGAAATGTATCTTAACTAGGATGAATTGATAGGTGTACTAGTATGGGTAAGGTTATGGGACTTTGCCTATACATTTCAAATGTCTACCTTGTGTCACATCTGGGTAGCACCCACTAGACGTAACCGTCGTCCTCCTCCTCGAAGAGGACTAAGACTAGCCGCTTAACATTGATCATAGCATATCATAGGTTAAAATGCACAAAATTTAAAAACTTTTTATTTGCTTCTACATTCAGGTTTACATAGTCCCTCGCTTACACATAATATATACGTAGGGAGTTTACTTAGACTCCTGCAATAGGAAGATAACATAGGCTTCTATTTTTATTTCACATATATAATATAGCAATATAATTTCATACGAAGTCTAGGATAAGTATCTTATTAAACAATCTAATACGAATACAACACTTGCGCATAAGCCATACTTCATTACAATGACAGCCACATATAGGCTTATTCAACAATCCTATCCAAATGAGAAAGGAAAGAACTAAATGTCTTAAAGCTAAAATGACATCATTACCTAGATAGTGGAATCTTCCTCGGATGGTGAAGACGAACTACACACTTAGGGAATATCCAAGTAGTCTTCAAATGGCCCTTCTAAAATCTCAATGGTCGGACACTACATAATTATAGAAAACATAAAGAATGGGTTAGTACACCGCTTGTACTAAGTATGGAAACATGCACATAATATTTTTTAAAGAATGTATGAGAAAGGGACATTTAATTTAGAAATCATGCTAAGTTATTTGAAAACCTTGGATGTACATAAAAGAACTCATATAATCCAATAATCACATACTCACTAATATGAAATCATTTATAACACAAAAACTAACATCATCAAGTGTATTCAAGTCCACAAGTATGATAACACATTGAGGTATATAACCAAACAAATCAAACATCATCTTATAATAACAACAACAAAGCATGTATAAGAGTTACAACATTACAAGACCCTTACTCATAACCCACCAACATTGTAACACCCGGAGAACACACCCCATATTCGACCGGCGTCGTCTTTCTCTTAGAGAAATCAAACAAGCCCTTAGCATTCATCATAACATGTCATCAGTTAAAATTGCAAAAAAATTAAAACTTTTACGTTCTATTTGAGGTATACTTAGACTTCATACTTAACATTCATAATGACATACGATATTCTAAAACAACTTGTCTCACATATATAAAACCATCTTGAGAAAACGAATTTGGACTTAACCAATAAATAATAAATATGCCATAGAGACCTTAATACAAAAGAATCCAAAAAAAATAAATGGAAATAGAATATTCTTAAAATCTACTAATGTCTTCGTAAGATAGAATAATGAAAAGATAGCATCCCCGAACATGAGGACCTACCAACACTTTGGAGAAAGAGTTCCAAGCTTCTTTAATTGACCTTGTTAATCTACAATGGCCAGACCCTACATTTGTAGTAATATAAAGTAATGGGGTTAGTACGCCACGCGTACTAAGTATGGGTATATGCATATAACATTTAAGGACATGCACGAAAAAGAATCATATATCATTTCTTTAGAAATCATGCTAAGTCATATGAATGTCTTCAATGCGCATACCATAGAACATATACAAGTTAAGAATTCGATCAACATAAAGCACGATCATAATCAAAGACATATTTTCGTAGAGTCATGTTAACATTCATATTCAATAAATCATATATACATAACATACGAAACACTTTCCAATGATCCATGTCACATCCAGGAAGCACCCCCTAGAAGTAACATGGCGTACTTAACCTCTCGGAGATTTTATACAAGACCATAGTTATCATTCATCGCATTGACATAGTAAATTAGCAAAAAATATAAAACTTTTCATAGCACATCATATGCTAGAAACTATACTTCATATACATAAAAAGTATCATATTACATACTTAGACCTTAAGTCTATTTGTCATCTTAGAATCAACAACAATAGAGTACATTAGGGATACGACCCTTACAACATAATACATAAGTACAATATTTAAGACTTTACCGTAAACCATAACATAGGAAATCCTTGGACTTAAGGATTCCTGTCCTTGAGCTTCGGAATCACATATCAAGCGTCTCAATCATATAGTCATCCTTTAAGCATCCATAACCTACATGTTGTGTAAAAAGTAGATAAGAAAGGAGTTAGTACAAGAGTGCACTAAGTATGGCAACCATGCAAAAATATGCATTTAAAAGGAACATTTCCTTGAAATCATACTTCATGCCATTTTGAGTAAATCTCCACAAAACCTTTATACAATAGAATTAATCTCATTCACATACTTCATAGAGACATAATCAAAGTCGAAACATCATATAAAATCACATATAGAATTTATTCCATATTTGAGGTCACTTTACAGAGAGCTCTCTTACCTTAACAGTGAGCCATATTTCCTTTTATATATTAACCTTCCAAGTAACCTTCTAGTGATACTTGGTACAACGCATCACCTTAAGGCCACAAGGAAACAATACATACAATCTATACAAGGCAACACATACCATAATAGAAGTATAGTACAACATAGACATATTTAAGCCTAGACTATAAAGGACATTACTGTTAACTATTAGTCATTATGCACATATACTTACTTACTTCACATGGTACCTTATAAGACCTTACTCATAATCCTGATCTTAATCTACTAGTGCAATGTACATGCGAATCCCCATAACCTCACATATATTTAGTAGTCCCTTCATGAGACCACAAGCCTTAACACTTCACACATCAACATCACAAGTAAAGACAACTTCATTCATGTCAATCCAAGACCTTCATCATATAGTCATTTAGATCAAAATAGTGCTTATAAGGATAAGATCACATCATAAATATTCATACCATGCACATCTTCACAACAAGTAGACAATTACTACCATGTCATGCAAGGACATAAACATAATCATACACATTACGTCACCTCCCTAGGACTTCCTAAGGAACTACTTGTGAAATGTTTAGATGGGTTCATTACTTCCACCTATACTAAGTGTAAGAACTCGAAAATAAGATAAGGTGTCTAGATCCTAACATGCTAATATTAATGTTATAAGGTCCTAAAATGCCTTATTATGTTGTATAGAGGCAGTGTGCAAAGTTTGAAGTGATTTGGAAGTCGAACGTCAAGGGACGTCCAAGACGTTCGACGAATAGTCGCTTATGTGCCTTATGTGTGTATGCATGCCTAAATTATATTAAATAAGTCTAATGAGTCTTGAAATGGTTTATAATTATGTTTAATGTTATTGTATGAAGTTTCGTGAAGTTTGGAGGTCAAACGCCCAAGAACGTCCAATGCGTTCGAAAGATAGCCCCTAAGACGTTCATCGTATGTCATGTTGGGGTCAAGGCTGTTTGGTCGTCTTGTAAATGTTTGTTTTGGATGAAATTTATGTGGAAGGTCTATAACATGTTAAGGTTTGTAATCGCGTTGGAAACTTCCGGGTACGACTTCTAAAGGTCCCCACAAGAGGCCCAAAAATAAGGACCCCAAAGCTGCCTAGACACTGCCTGGGCAGTGTCCCTTGACGGACCCAATGACGGATCGTTGGGCCACCAACGGACCGTCAAACAGGTCTCGTCGAAGGGGGCTTGCCTTGGGCAGGTATTGATCCAAGAATATGGCTAAGTCATGGACGACGGAGGGCATGACGCCCCGTCATGTCCATGACGCCCCGTCACAGACCTCGTCGCGGGTGGCCTGCAGGTTGGCAGCTTGCGTGCTGTCACTTAAAGGGGTGAATGGGAAATTCACCCCACGTCCTAACCTGACTATAATAGGTTTATTTAATTAATTTTAGGTGTATATAAGTCTTCTAAAACGTGATCAATCCATTCCCAAAATCCTCTCACATGTTTAAAGCCTTTCCCTCCCAAAAATGTTCTCTCTAAAACCACCATTGTTAGTGAAGCTCAAGATCTACTTGGATATGGATTTTCTATGGATGAATCATGAAGTTTTAGAGGTTTTCTTGTAGACAAAGGTATGGTGATCTTCATCTCTAGTTATCTTTTCATCTAGAGAGTCATTCTCAATGTTTTTCAAAGAAATCTCATGATCAAGTTCTAATCTTCCAATCTAGCCATGGGTTCGTTCTCAAAACGTTTTTAATGATTAAATCATGATGAATTGAAGTTAATACAGTGATTTGAATGTGATTTTACTCCAATTGCATGATGAACCCATGTTCCTTCCAAAATTGGTTTAGCTCTTGTATGGGCTTTGTGATCTTGACTTGTTATCGATTGAATTATGATTCCCTTACGTTGAAGTGATTGTATATGCTAATATTTACATGAATTTATGTTTAATTGATGTTGAATGATCCATGAGGATCAATGTATGAAGATTTGAGTATGTTTAGCCTAGTTTCTATAGTTCACTGTAACATTGACTTTCTTATGATCTAAAGTGAATTTCGATTAAGTTCTGGTTCTTGTAGCTACTGTTTTAGGTTAATACCATGGTTGAATTGTGGATATAAAGCATGTATGACCAAAGTGTATAAGGCTTGGTTTGAATTAATCTAGGTTCTTCTTGTCTATGAAGTTGTAACTTGTGATCTTGATGTTAGGTTAGTAGCTATAGGAATTGATTATGGTTAATGTCTATAGCTGCTGCCTATAATGAAATATGAGGATGAATTATATGTAATTAATACAATATGGGTCAATTCATGATGGGTTGAATATGATTAACCTATGTAAACTTACTTTCCATGAACTCCCTATATGAAGCATGCTTGTATCGACCTTAATGGCAAATTGTAGTAGTGTCTCATCTAGTTTATGATTTCATTAGATACTGCCTTAGGGTGATATGATTCATGAAATATGACCTATAATCCATATGAATGAAATTGATTAATGATCTATGTTCTTGTACTTTCCTAGTATGTTGATATGTTGTATTATGTTATGGTATAATCTTGTAGTGACCTGTACATGGTTTCTTATATGTTTAAAGTACATTTAGCTACTGCCATATATATGAATTATTGATAAATAAGGTGTATTGATAATGATGATCAAAGGCTGAGAATTGGTAAGAATGCTTATTTCCTACTCTTCTACTTCTCTATTCCTTTATAGTATGTTGATGAAGCCTTGTATGGCATTGTGTGGTATGGTCCACTTATGGTGGCGGTGTTACTTTATTGTCATTAATATGTGTTGACCATGGCTTGAAGCAAATTGATGAACTTATGAATATGTGCTTAAGATGATACTATGAGAAGCTTATGCTTACTTTCCTATTCTAGTTGGGAATTAGGTTGTGTGGCTGTTGTATGAGCATGTGTATAACCATGTTAGGGTAAAGTATAGGTGCTGCCATTGATGTGTTAAGATGGTTAATAACCCCTTACCTATGTACCCTTATATGAAAGTGTAAATAGCTAAAGTTAGGAGTCTTGATTACATTGTGTATATTGTCTTGTCTCCTATGCTATTATGTGTTGTGTGCTATGTGCTTGAAGTGTAATGTGGTCTAATAGGGTGGATGACTTAATAAGTTACTGAAAGCTATTATGTGATCATGTTGGTCAATGTACAGACACTCTCACTTACATGCATATTACAAGTAGTATAAGTCATTGTGTCTAAATGAAAGGTAGTTCTCATACTCACTAGTGTCTACTACTATGCATGTTAAGGTGATGTTAATGAATGTATGATTTGTATTCCCTTACTAGGATGACTTGATAGGTGTACTAGTATGGGCAAAGGTATGGGACCTTGTCTATGCATTGCACATGTGTATCTTGATAGGATAGTTCCTAGGTTTGGTTTCTATGCATATGAAGGATGATTATATGAACATGTTATGAATATCATATAATGAAGTATGAATGTGTATAGTGTCTTAGTAGGTTTATATGAAAGGATTGCTCATATAGTTATGCCTATAGACTTATGCATTGATATATGAAAATGTGTGACCTTATGTGTTATGTGAAAGGTTTGCTCACATCTAAGTATACACTCACATACATGGATGATTAGTTAGTGAGAAGAGGCCTTGCTAGGGGTGCCCAAGAATACTCCAAAACTAGATAGGTGCTTGAATATGCTATAAGCATATGAATGATGAATATCCTAAACCTATGTTTTATAAATAAAGGTAATAAAGGCTTTTCAATAAAGGGAACTTAGCTTAGCACTGAGTGAACTTGACATTGAGAGGTGTTGACTTTCCTTGGAGGAATATTCACCATTTGTCCCTTATAGAGTGTTGACTTCCCTTAGAGGAATAATCACCTATGGACCTACATAAGGTGTCGACTTCCCTTAGAGGAATACTCACCTATGGACCCACATGAAGTGTTGACTTTCCTTGAGGAATATTCACTCATGTTTTCTCATGAGGTGAGGCCCCATTACCAAATGGTATATAGAGGGAATACCTATCTCTTAGTTCATAAACTATGCTTGCCACATAGGATCTAGCAAAGTGATTCACTTAGGATGCTAGAATGTATGTTAATGTTCTACCTTGGCTAGGTAGGAAACCTTCCTTTGGTGTAAGGCTCTACAACACCAAATTCCATTTTAGCACCATGGTCTTAGTGTCGGTTAAGGCTATGGTTTCCCTAAAGATAAAATGGACAATGGAAGTAATTGAATAGGATCCTAACTAAGGACTTAAGGTAAGTTACTTAGGATAGGTGGAATTAATAAACCCATCTAGACATTGAACAAGTGACTCCTTAGGAAGTCTTAGGAAGGTATCTTAATGCATATGATTATGTATGTGTCCTTTATGTATGATATTGTAGTCTTGGTTTGAGTATGTTTATATTGTACTATACTTCTATGATGACTTGTGTTGTCTTGTGTAGATGCTATGTATGACTTTTATCTTGTGTTCCTAAGGTGATACATTGCACCAAGTATCCCTAAAGGATTACTTAAGAGGCTAATGAATTAAGAGTAAGGGTTCACTTTAAAGGTGATGGAGTTCACCCTAAAGTGACTCCAAATTGTACTTAAATTCTAACTTTTCTATGATGTTTGGCCTTTGATTGTGTTTCTATGAGGTATGTGATGATATAAATGCTATTGATAAAGGTTTTATGATGATTTACTCAAAATGGCATGAAGTATGATTTCAAAGAAATGTCCCTTTTAAATGCATGTTTTGCATGGTTGCCATACTTAGTACATTCTTGTGCTAATCCCATTCTTCTTTACTTTTTACACAAAGTGTAGGTTATGGAATGCTTAAAGGAGATCTATGATTGAGGAGCTTGATAGGTGATTTCCCAAGCTCAAGGAAAGGAATCCTTAAGTTCAAGGATGTCCTACTAATGTCTTTAATGTAAAGTCTTTAAATATTGTATAGTTATGTAAGGTGTCGTATGGGCCGTGTCCCTAATGTATTCTAAAGTTATTGAGTCTAAGATGGCAAAGAGACTTAGAGTCTAAATATGTATTATTTATGTTTTATATATATATGATGTGATGTTTCTAGCATATGATGTGCTATGAAAAGTTTTAAATTTTCCGCTAAATTTACTATGTCAATGCAATGAATGATATGAGAGGCTTGTCTTAGACCTCCGAGAGGTCGACACCGGTTACAATCCAAGATTGTACCCTATCTTCTAGGGTATGCTTTTGGGTTGTGACAAACTTGGTATCAGAGCATGAGGTTTATTTGTTTTAGGTTCTAAGAAGTCTCATATTGCCACGTCTAGTAGAGTCTTGTATCATTGGTGGTGAGTCGCGACACATCAAATGGTACGAGAGGCTATAGGACGATAGAGTTTCCCTTCTTCATCAATCTCATATCGTGCCATAGAACTTAATTCTATAAGATCTCTCTCTTATGTTTTCTTGTCCGGTGGTCTTTTAGATGTGATTGCTTGGATGAGATTGCTCTATGCTTGAGGGAGAAAAGTGAGTTTAAATGCTTATCTTTGTTTTATGGTTTGAATGAGTATGTGTGAAGGTGACACTTGTCCTTATTTGATGATGCTATACTAACTAGGGCGACTTGAAGGGTTAACTAGACTTAGGTAGGGGTATGGGACTCTACCTACGTCTTGCACTAGTTTGCCTTGATGGAGACCTTAGGAGGTTAATACTATTATGAGTATGATGATAAATGTGAATGTTTATGAGTGATCCTATATTTGTAAACATGTAAAGCCTAGTGTGCTAAAGATATGGGTTATCCATGCATGAAGGTTATAGATGAGTGGAGTATGGTGCTAATTGTAGTTCTTGTTGGTTACTTGGTTTAGTGAAGTTATGGAGCTTTACTTGATCATTGCACATGTTAACTCTATGGGATTATGATTGGTATCTTACTTGCTGTATGAAATATCTCTTATTTGACGATGTGATGCCAATTATGGCAATATATGAAGTCTTGATGAAATAAAAGTTATGTTGAATGATGTATGTCATGATATAGTTGAAGCATGCTAGAAGTTATAGTGGTTAAAGTGAATTCTCTTAAGATTGTGTTTCCTATATGGTTTTGTATGATGGTAGCCAAATATTAGGATTTGAACTTGGATTGTTTAATAACTACCTATGGAGTATGCTATCCTATGAGTGTATGTGATTAAAAGTGTGCATTGTTTTCCTTTGTATATAAGTGGTACTTGAGTTGCTAGTATAAATTGGAGTCTTTTGTAGAGACTTGGTTGTAAATATAGTATGCATGCTTATGAAGATGAGTGGTAAAGTTTGTATCTTATAATTCCATACTTGTTCCATCAAATGTCTAAATGTTGCACTTTTGGGTATTTGGAAGCATGCTCGCTGTAAAGACTAGGCAACTTATTGTAACATGTTTGGAGAACCTACTAAATTGTCATTTGATTGGATGTGTTGAAATATGTGTAGAATATGAATATGAACATGATAAGGAATGTGGAAAAGAATTTTGCTATTTAGATTGAAGGATGAGAATCTTATGACATGATGAGTCGTAGAGTTATTCTAAACTTCTTGTTGTGTTATGAACTTCCTTGTTGTTTTCCTCAAATTATGTATGACCTTAGTGTCTATTGCAAGTAGGAAGACCTTATGTGAATTGAATGTATGATCAAAATTGATGGTTGAGGATGATTTGCCTAAAATGATAAGGTTTAGAATGCCTTAGTGTTGTTAAATTGAATTAATGAAAATTCCTCTAAAGTAGTAATCACTTTAAGTGATGAATGTGAAGGTTGTGTATTTGAGATCCTCTATATGTTGGGTTAAGTTGCTCTTAATTGGGTTTACCCTAAGTGGGGGATGGTGTTTGAGTAGTGATATTGTAGAAAATGTCTACATTGTTCTTCTATTCTTACTTGAATTGGAAAATATGAATTCTTAGTATGCTTGTTCATGAAAATAGTCTTGCATAAAGTGTGAATTGCATGATCTTTATATGATTGGTATGAATTGATTGACATCATCTTAGAGACATGGTGAATTTTCCAAAGCGCCTGAAAAGAAATTTTTGGATAAAATCCATGTTTTCTCTTGTTGACTTGCATTTTAATGTGTTAATTGTGGAGTTGACTTCATGAGGTAAGACAAGGAATTGGTAATAGTCACTTGTAGGGTAAATTGTTTAGCCTTGTAATGGGAGTTGAGTCTCTTTTACAATGAAATATGTTGACTCTCTTGAAAATTTAGTGATCTGATGATTTGTAATGCAAAATTGTAGGCGCATTCTTGAAAGGTGAAAGCATGTTTTGCTTGGAGTACATGTGTGTGCCTATGATTTGTGCTATTTTTTTTCAAAACGAGGCTTACTATAAGGGTGAGTATTATGTTAAGAAAACGGATTTGTGGAATGAATTCCTATTTTGTTGTGATGTACTTGGTGTGATTTGCCATTTAGATTTAACTAGGAAGAAAAATGTATGCATGTCTTTGCTTGAAAGTTGAGATTTCTCCTTTTTTTTTAAAGAAATTGAACTTGTGCTTTGCTAAAGGGTGTAAAGTTGTGTTCCTTTTAAAGGTTGGTGCATGAACTCCTATGTGATGATGTTATATCATATATGAACTGCTCTTGATGCATTGAAGTCCTTGATGTGATTAAAGAGTCCTAAGTGTCATTCGAGGACGAATGTTCCCAAGTGGGGGATATTGTAAGACCTTGAAAATAAGATAAGGTTTCTAGAGCCTACATGTTCGTCTTAATGTTATAGGTCCTAAAATTCCTTATTATGTGTATAGAGGCAGTGTGCAAAGTTTGAAGTGATTTGGAAGTCGAACGTCAAGGGACGTCCAAGACGTTCGACGAATAGTCGCTTATGTGCCTATGTGTGCTGCATGCCTAAATTATACGAACTGAGACTAATGAGTCTTGAAATTGTTTATAATTATGTTTAATGTTATTATATGAATTTCGTGAAGTTTGGAGGTCAAACGCCCAAGAACGTCCAAGGCGTTCGAAAGATAGCCCCTAAGACGTTCATCATATGTCATGTTGGGGTCAAGGTGTTTGGACGTGGTCGTTGTAGATGTTTGTTTGGATGAAATTTATTTGGAAGGTCTATACATGTTAAAGTTTGTAATCGCGTTGGAAACGTCCCGGTACGACTTCTAAAGGGCCCACAAGAGGCCCCAAAAGAAGGACCCTAAAGCTGCTAGACACTGCCTGGGCAGTGTCCCTTGACGGACCCAATGACGGATCGTTGGGCCACCAACGGACCGTCAAGAAGGTCTCGTCAAAGGGGATTGCCTTGGGCAGGTCTTGATCAAGAATTTGGCTAAGTCATGGACGATGGAGGGCATGACGCCCCGTCAATGACCCTCGTCGCGGTGCCTGCAGGTTGGCAGCCTGCGTGCTGTCACTTAAAGGGTGAATAGGAAATTCACCCCACGTCCTAACCTGACTATAATAGGTTTATTTAATTAATTTTACGTGTATATAAGTCTTCTAAAACGTGATCAACCCATTCCCAAAATCCTCTCACATGTTTAAAGCCTTTCCCTCCCAAAAATGTTCTCTCTAAAACCACCATTGTTGGTGAAGCTCAAGATCTGCTTGGAGATGGATTTTCTATGGATGAATCATGAAGTTTTAGAGGTTATCTTGTAGAAAGAGGTATAGTGATCTTCATCTCTAGTTATATTTTCATCTAGAGAGCCATTCTCAATGTTTTTCAAAGAAATCTCATGATCAAGTTCTAATCTTCCAATCTAGCCATGTGTTCTTTCTCAAAACGTTTTTAATGATTAAATCATGATGAATTGAAGTTAATACAGTGATTTGAATGTGATTTTACTCCAATTGCATGATGAACCCATGTTCCTTCCAAAATTGGTTTAGCTCTTGTATGTGCATTGTGATCTTGAATTATTATCGATTGAATTATGATTCCCTTACGTTGAAGTGATTGTCAATGCTGTTATTTACATGAATTTATGTTGAATTGATGTTGAATGATCCATGAGGAACAATGTATGAAGATTTGAGCATGTTTAGCCTAGTTTCTATAGTTCACTGTAACATTGGCTTTCTTATGATCTAAAGAGAATTTCGATTAAGTTGTGGTTCTTGTAGCTACTGTTTTAGGTTAATACCATGGTTCAATTGTGGATATAAAGCATGTATGACCAAATTATAGAAGGCTTGGTTTGAATTAATCTAGGTTCTTCTTGTCTATGAAGTTGTAACTTGTGATCTTGATGTTAGGTAATAGGAATTGATTATGGTTAATGTCAATAGTTGCTGCCTATAATGAAATATGAGGATGAATTATATGTAATTAATACAATATGGGTCAATTCATGATGGGTTGAATATGATTAACCTATGTAAACTTACTTTCCATGAACTCCCTATATGAAGCATGCTTGTATCGACCTTAATGGAAAATTGTAGTAGTGTCTCATCTAGTTTATGATTTCATTAGATACTGCCTTAGGGTGATATGATTCATGAAATATGACCTATACTCCATATGAATGAAATTGATTAATGATCTATGTTCTTCTACTTTCCTAGTATGTTGATATGTTTTATTATGTTATGGTATAATGTTGTAGTGACTTGTACATGGTTTCTTATATGTTTAAAGTACATTTAGATACTGCCATATATATGAATTATTGATAAATAAGGTGTATTGATCAATGATGATCAAAGGGTAAGGAATTGGTAAGAATGCTTATTTCCCCTACTCTTCTACTTCTCTATTCCTTTATAGTTATGTTGATGAAGCCTTGTATGGCATTGTGTGGTATGGTCCACTTATGGTGGCGGTGTTTACTTTATTGTCATTATATATGTGTTGACCATGGCTTTGAAGGCAAATTGATGAACTTATGAATATGTGCTTAAGATGATACTATGAGAAGCTTATGCTTACTTTCCTATTGTAGTTGTTAATTAGGTTGTGTGGCTGTTGTATGAGCATGTGTATAACCATGTTAGGGTAAAGTATAGGTGCTGCAGTTGATGTGTTAAGATGGTTAATAACCCCTTACCTATGTAACCTTATATGAAAGTGTAAATAGCTAAAGTTAGGAATCTTGACTACATTGTGTATATTGTCTTGTCTCCTATGCTATTATGTGTTGTGTGCTATGTGCTTGAAGTGTAATATGGTCTAATAGGGTGGCTGACTTAATATGTTACTGATAGCTATTATGTGATCATGTTGGTCAATGTACACACACTCTCACTTACATGCATATTACAAGTAATATAAGTCATTGTGTCTAAATGAAGGTAGTTCTCATACTCACTAGTGTCTACTACTATGCATGTTAAGGTGATGTTCATGAATGTATGATTTGTATTCCCTTACTAGGATGACTTGATAGGTGTACTAGTATGGGCAAGGGTATGGGACCTTGTCTATGCATTGCACATGTGTATCTTGATAGGATAGTTCCTAGGTTTGGTTTCTATGCACATGAAGGATGATTATATGAACATGTTATGAATATGATATAATGAAGTATGAATGCGTATAGTGTCTTAGTAGGTTAATATGAAAGGATTGCTCATATAGTTATGCCTATAGACTTATGCATTGATATATTAACATGTGTGACCTTATGTGTTATGTGAAAGGTTTGCTCACATCTAAGTATACACTCACACACATGGATGATTTAGTTAGTGAGAAGAGGCCTTGCTAGGGGTGCCCAAGAATACTCCAAAACTAGATAGGTGCTTGAATATGCTATAAGCATATGAATGATGAATATCCTAAACCTATGTTTTATAAATAAAGGTAATAAAGGCTTTTCAATAAAGGGAACTTAGCTTAGCACCTAGTGAACTTGACATTGAGAGGTGTTGACTTTCCTTGGAGGAATATTCACCATTTATCCCTTATAGAGTGTTGACTTCCCTTAGAGGAATAATCACCTATGGACCTACATAAGGTGTCGACTTCCCTTAGAGGAATACTCACCTATGGAACCACATGAAGTTTTGACTTTCCTTGAGGAATATTTACTCATGTTTTCTCATGAGGTGAGGCCCCATTACCAAATGGTATATAGAGGGAATACCTATCTCTTAGTTCCATAAACTATGCTTGCCACATATGATCTAGCAAAGTGATTTCACTTAGGATGCTAGAATGTATGTTAATGTTCTACCTTGTCTAGGTAGGAACACCTTCCTTTGGTGTAAGGCTCTACAACACCAAATTCCATGTTTAGCACCCATGGTCTTAGTGTCGGTTAAGGCTATGGTTTCCCTAAAGATAAAATGGACAATGGAAGTAATTGAATAGGATCCTAACTAGGAGGACTTAAGGTAAGTTACTTAGGATAGGTGGAAGTAATGAACCCATCTAGACATTGCACAAGTGACTCCTTAGGAAGTCTTAGGAAGGTATCCTAATGCATATGATTATGTATGTGTCCTTTATGTATGATATTGTAGTCTTGGTTGGACTATGTTTATATTGTACTATACTTCTATGATGACTTGTGTTGTCTTGTGTAGATGCTATGTATGGCTTTTCTCTTGTGTTCCTAAGGTGATACATTGCACCAAGTATCCCTAAAGGAATACTTAGGAGGCTAATGAATTAAGAGTAAGGGTTCACTGTAAAGGTGATGGAGTTCACTGTAAAGTGACTCCAAATTGTACTTAAATTCTATATGTGCTTTTCTTTGATGTTTGGCCTTTGATTGTGTTTCTATGAGGTTTGTGAATGATATAAATGCTATTGATAAAGGTTTTATGATGATTTACTGAAAATGGCATGAAGTATGATTTCAAAAGAAATGTCCCTTTTAATGCATGTTTTCGCATGGTTGCCATACTTAGTACATTCTTGTGCTAATCCCATTCTTCTTTAATTTTTACACAAAGTGTAGCTTATGGAATGCTTAAAGGAGATCTATGATTGAGGAGCTTGATAGGTGATTTCCCAAGCTCAAGGAAAGGAATCCTTAAGTTCAAGGATGTCCTACTAATGTCTTTAATGTAAAGTCTTTAAATATTGTATAGTTATGTAAGGTGTCGTATGGGCCGTGTCCCTAATGTATTCTAAAGTTATTGAGTCTAAGATGGAAAAGAGACTTAGAGTCTAAACATGTATTATGACTTATGTTTTATATATATATGATGTGATGTTTCTAGCATATGATGTGCTATGAAAAGTGTTAAATTTTCCGCTAAATTTACTATGTCAATGCAATGAATGATATGAGAGGCTTGTCTTAGACCTCCGAGAGGTCGACGACGACGGTTACAATCCAAGATTGTACCCTATCTTCTAGGGTATGTTTTTGGGTTGTGACACTAAGTAACCTCCCTTAAGTCATCATAGTTAGGATTCTAGTCATTTACTTCCATTGTCAATTTTACTTTAGGGAAACTATAGCAGTAACCGACACTAAGACCATTGGTGCTAAATATCGAATTTGGTATTGTAGAGCCTTACACCAATGGAAGTTGTTCCTTCCTAGCCAAGGTAGAACATTAACACATGATAGCATATTAGGTGATATCACTTGGTAGATCCTATGTGGAAAGCATAGTTTATGGAACTTGGGGGCCATCATGGAAACATCACTCTACACCATGTTGGGGTCATGAGGCTATCCACCCCGTGAGGACCGTTAGTGGAACCATTTCGCCTTCCCTCTTTAGGAAGGTGCCACCCCTTCATCTACAAGTTCACTCAGTGCTAAGCTAAGTTCCCTTTATTGAAAAGGCCTTTACTATATTTACTTTTATAAAACATAGGCTCAGGAGAGTCATCACCTCATATGCTTAGCTCATAGGTCATAGATTAGAGTTCATAACCCTAAATCATGTGAGAAATCCTTTCACATGGACATAGCATATGTATTAGCACTATCTAGTTAAGGATACACTTGAGCACACCTTTCAAGGATCCTCTATTCACTAAATCATCATTCATGTGTGAGTGTGTATACATATATATGACCAAACATTTCACATAACACATTAAGACCAGACATGACCATACATTCATATTCATGCACATAGAAACCAAACCTAGGAACTATCCTATCAAGGTACACATGTGCAATGCATAGACAAGGTCCCATACCCTTGCCTACACTAGTACATCTATCAAGTCATCCTAGTTAAGAAAACAAATATCATACTTTCATAGACATAAGCTTAACATGCATAGTAGTAGACACTAGTGAATATGAGAACTACCTTTTATTTAGACACTATGATCCTATACTACTTGTAAGCATGCATGAAGTGTGAGTGTGTGTACACATTGGTCAAACTGATAACATAATGGATATCAACAACATATTGAGGAAGCCACCCTCTTAAGACCACAATATGCTTTCAAGCATAGACCACACAACACACAATAGCATAGGAGGCAATACAATTTTCACATTATAATCAAGACTCCTAACTTTAGCTATTTACACATTCACATTGTGGTACATGTGTAGGGGTCATCAATCCTTAACACTTCATTAATGTAAGAACCTACACATGATCTTAGCATAACCATTTACATGAACAGAACAATAGTAACATAACCTAGATTCACAACTATAATAGAAGACTAGGAACAAGTTACACATAAGGTGATCATCATAACCACTCATTCATACATTCATCAATTTGACTTCAAGGCAATGATTAACACATATATAATGACAATAAAGTAAACACCACCACCATAAGTTGACCATACCACACAATGCCATACAAGGCTTCATCAATCTACAATACTATAAGAAAAGTTGAAGAGACAAGCATTCTTACCAATTTCTTACCCGTTGATCTTCATTGATAGATACACCATGTTCATAAACAATTCACATATAGGGCAGTTGATAAAGTACCATAATCATAAAAGAAATCATGTACAAGTCGCTACAAGATCATATTACAATCTAATACAATACATCACATATATACTAGAAAGTAGAAGAACATAGATCTTAAACCCAATTTGCTTGCATAGATCAACAATAACTATTCATCAACAATACACATGTAGGGAAGTAGCTAAAGATATCATTACTCAAACGAAATCATGCTTTATCTACCCTAACATTTAGATCATGTCATATGCATTACAATATTCACTTTATAGGCTAGAAGAGTCCAAATCAATATTTACCAATTCCACGGTTATCTGTTCATATTAGATCATTATACCTAATTATATTCATATTATACATCTAGGCAGTAGATAAGGACAACTAACCATAATCGACTCATTTATCAACCATCCCAACATCATGATTACAACTTACTACTTGATACACTAGAAGAAACTAAATCAATTCATGACAATTCTTCTTTACTTTAATCATAAAAGATTCATATCCATAATTCAATCATGATATTAATCTAAAACAGTGGCTACAAAGAACTTAATGTAATCCAAAGTCTTCCAACAATCAACATGAAGTCAAACTAACAGTGAATACATTAATCATAGACTAGTGATGTTAAATCCTTCATACATTGATACACATAGATCCTTAATCATCAATTCATCATTAGTCCACGTAAATAGCAGTAGATATAGACAGTTCAACATATGAAAATCGCAATTCAACCATTCACAAGCCATGATCATAAAGCCCATGCAATGACTAAATCAATTTAGGGAAGGAACATGGGTTCATGATGCAATTGAATTAAAATCATGTTCAAACCAATACACTAAAATCAATTAATCATGATTTAACCATTTAAAACGTTTTTAGAATGAACCCATGGATAAATTTAAGAATAACAGATTTGATCATGAAACCTTCTTTGAAAACATTGAGATTAACTCTCCAAGTGAAAGGTTATTTGGAGATGAAGGATTAACATACCTTTGTCTAGTTGAAAACCTCTAAAAATTGATTAATAACCCATGTAAATCCAAGTTCCAATCTCTCCTTGAGTTTCACCAACAATGGTGGTTTCTAGGGAGAATATGTATAAAGGGAAAGGTTTATTTCGTGAGCAGGGGATTGGGAATGGGTTGGTCACGTTTTAGAATGCTTATATACACCCAAAAATAGGTAAATAAATCAATTAGGGACATTTTAGGACATAGGGTCAATTTCCCATTCACCCCTTAAATAAAACAGTCGCATGGCAGTGATTGCAGGCTACCATCGACGGACCCAATCGACTGGGCGTTGGTCCATCGATGGGCCATTCTGTGCCCTTTGTCGATTGGGTCTGAGGTTGTCAAGTGGCCAAGCCTTTCCTAGGCTAAGTGACCATCGACGCCTCCGCATCGACGGAGCGTTATTCAACCAACAGATCGTGCATTGAGTTTTTCGATTCACACTGCCAAGGGAGTGTCTCGACCGCTCTTGGGTCCTTCTTGTGGGCCCTTTTGTGGGGCCCTTTGGAAGTCGTACCCAAACGTTACAAATGTTAATATAAACTTCATGAAGTTTTACACCTCCCACATCAGTTCCACCCAAAACAAATACACGTAACACGTCCAAACACACTAGGCTCCATCAAGACACACGCATGCATATCTCGAGACTATCTTTTGAACGTCTTGGACGTTCTTGGACGTTTGACCTCCAAATATCATGAAACTCCATATAATACCATTAAAAATCATTATAACTAATTTTTAGACTTCATAAGCTCATGTAATATAATAATAGGCACGCATAGACACATGATGCACATAGGCGACTAGTCGTCGAACGTCTTGGTCGTCCCTTGACGTTTCACTTCCAAATCTCCGCAACCTTACACACTGCCTCTATACCATATTATAAGTCATTTTAGAACCTTATAACATTAATACAAACATGTTAGACTCTGGACACCCTAACTCATTTTTGGGGTCTTACAATATTCCCCACTTGGGAACATTCGTCCTCGAATGACACTTGGAACACTTTAATCACAATAAGGACTTCAATGAATTATAGAGCAGTTCACTAGCAAGCAAAACTTCAATTCACTCACTCTTTAATGCATCAATCAAAAGTCTCTTACCATGTTCATAGGAGGAACATCCTTCTCTTAATCATAACATGGTCATTACAATCCATTTTATTAAGAGTTCATCATACACCCGTCTTTTAATCATACTAAGTGATATTCCACATCACTCAAAAGTAAGTAGACACTCATACTTCAATGCACAAAGGGTTGAGTTAATTGAATTCACAAAGACCTTAATTAGTTAGACCTAGTAACATGAAGGTCATACTCACCCATACCATGCTTAGTTGTGTTTATGGAGGAATGTTTTTCTCCTCAACACTCTTACATGTATCATGAGTTCACACCCAAGCTAATGCACAAAGGTCATCTTTATTGTAATATGAGAATTTCTCAACTTTAAAAACCAAGACATGTTCATGTTTTCTTCCTAGGAAAGTCTAAATGGTAGGTCACATCAAATGCATCACAACAATAATATCTTATAACATAGTACTCACCTTCACAGTAAGCATCAGTTGCGAAAATTAATACAAATCATAGGCACATACATGAATACTAAGCTAAACATGCTTTCACCTTTCAAGAGTGAACGTACAATCATGTTTTCCAAACCATACAAGTCACATAGTTTTGAAGAGACTCAACACCTTTCATTTTAAAGAGACTTAACATTCCATTATAAGGCTAAACATCACACCTCACAAGTGACTACAACCAAGTTTCTTACCTTATCTCATGAAGGCAAATGCACATTCTACCATGTTAAGATAAACAACACACATGAGAAACATGGATTTTATCAAAATTTCCATTCATGCACTTTGGAATCCTCACAATATCTTTAAGGTGATGTCAATAAATACATACCAAACATATAAAGTTCATGAAATTCATACTATATGCAAGACTCTATTCATGAACAAGCTTACTAAGAATCCATTAGTTTAAAGTTCAAGCAAAAATAGAAGAACAAGGTAGAAAATATCTACAACCTTAATATTCCATCACCATCCCCCACTTATGGTAAACCCAATTAAGAGAAACTTAACACAACCTTAAGAGGATCTTAACTTAACAAACTTCATTTTCATCATTTAAAAGTTATTACAGTAACTTAACCAAGGCATTCTAAAACTTAGCTCCTAGGCAAATTATCCTCAACCATCAAGTTAGGTCGTACCATCCAACGACATAAGGTTTTTATACATTACAATAGACACCAAGTTCATACAACATTAGGGGAAAACAACAAGGAGACTTAGCCATAAAAGTTCTTCTTTTTCCTTAAACATTATATTAAGGTGACTTCTAGGTCACTAAAACCCACATCATCACCCTACCAAGAAAAGAATACAACCTTCACACCTAGGATCAATTCTATACAAAGGAATCCAATCCATTCTAGGCAACTTATCAAGGACCACATATAAACAAAGGAAAATATTGAACACTTTTAGGAACATATCCTTAGGGTAGCATGCTTCCATAGGTGGTCACTAAACATTTTAAGCTCAAATAATAATAGTAGACTACCATCATGTAAAGTCATAATATAACACATCATGCCAAAATAAACTCATTTTCACCATAACAATTCTAGCATGCTTTAGATATATCAGAACATACATTTCTCAACATAACATGCTATTTCACATAAATCTCATACATAGCCATAAATTGCATCACATCATTTAAACATGCCGAAATTCACATTCACACATGCTCATCCAACCATAAAACCAAGTTAAGTATTAACTCACTTTTTCTCCTTCAAGCATATAAGATACCATCTCATCCAAGCAATCACATCTAAAAGACCACCGGACAAGAAAACATAAGAGAGAGATCTTATAGAGTTAAGTTCTATGGCACAATATGAGAATGATGAAGAAGGGAAACTCTATCGTATTATAGCCTCTCATATCATTTGATGATGTCGCGACTCACCACCAATGAACACGACACTCTACTAGACGTGTCAACATGAGACGTTTAGAATCTAAAACCACTTTATAAACCTAATGCTCTGATACCATGTTTTGTCACATCCGGGGAGCACCCCTAGAAGTAACATGGCGTACTTGACCTCTCGGAGGTCTTATACAAGCCCATAGTTATCATTCTTCGAATTGACATAGTAAATTAGCGGAAAAATTTAAAACTTTTCATAGCATATCATATGCTAGAAACTTTACTTCATATATATATAAAGTATCATATTACATACATAGACCTTAAGTCTCTTTTCCATCTTTGATTCAACAACATTAGAGTACATTAGGGATACAGACCTTAAAACATAATACATAAGTACAATATTTAAGAATTTATTGTAAACCATAACATAGTAAATCCTTGGACTTAAGGATTCCTTTCCTTGAGATTGGGAATCACATATCAAGCTCCTCAATCATATAGTCATCGTTTAAGCATCCATAACCTACACTTTGTGTAAAAAGTAGAGAATAATGGAGTTAGTACAAGAATGCACTAAGTATGACAACCATGCAAAAACATGCATTTAAAAGGGACATTTCCTTGAAACCATACTTCATGCCATTTTGAGTAAATGTCCATAAAACCTTTATACAAAAGCATGTATATCATTCGCATAATTCATGGAGACATAATCAAAGTCCAAACATCATATAAAATCACAGATTGAATTTATGCCATATTTGAGGTCACTTTACATTGAGATCTCTTACCTTAACAGTGAACCATCTTTGCTTTTATTCATTAACCTTCCAAGTAACCTTCTAGTGATACTTGGTGCAATGCATCACAAGGAAACCATACGTACAATCTATACAAGGCAACACATACCATCATAGAAGTATAGTACAACATAGACATATTTAAGTCAATACTATAAAGGACATTACCGTGAAATATTAGTCATTATGCACATATACTAATTTTACTTCACATAGTACCTTATAAGACCTTTCTCATAATCCAAATCTTAATCTACTAGTGCAATGTACATGTGAATCCCCATAACCTCACATATACTTAGTAGACCCTTCATGATACTACAAGCCTTAACACTTCATACATCAATATCAAAAGTAAAGACAACTTCATTCATGTCAATACAAGACCTTTATCATATAGTCATTTAGACCAACATAGTGCATATAAGGATAAGATCACATCATGTAGATTCATATCATGCACATCTTCTCAACAAGTAGACAATTACTACCTTGTCATGCAGATGGATATAATCATAATCATACACATTAGGTCACCTTCCTAGGACTTCCTAAGAAGCTACTTCTGCAATGTATAGATGGTATCATTACTTCCACCTATCCTAAGTAACCTCCCTTAAGTCATCCTAGTTAGGATCCTAGTCATTTACTTCCATTTTTCATTTTACTCTTGGGAAACTATACCCTTAACCGACACTAAGACCATGGGTGCTAAACATGGAATTTGGTGTTGTAGAGCCTTACACCAATGGAAGGTGTTCCTACCTAGCCAAGGTAGAACATTAACACATGCTAGCATATTAGGTGATATCACTTCCTAGATCCTATGTTGCAACCATAGTTTATGGAACTTTGGGTCCATCATGGAAACATCACCCTACACCCTTTTTGGGTCATGAGGCTATCCTCCCCGTGAGGGCCGTTAGTGGACCCCTTTTGCCTTTCCTCTTTAGGAAAGTGCCACCACCTCATCTACAAGTTCACTTGATTCTAAGCTAAGTTCCTTTCATTGAAAAAACCTTTATTAACTTTACTTTTATAAAACGTAGGCTCAGGACATCCACTCATATGCTTAGCTCAGAGGTCATAGATGAGAGTTCATCAACCTAAATCATGTGAGAAATCCTTTCACATGGACATAGCATATGTATTAGCACTATCTAGTTAAGTATACACTTGATCACACCTTTCAAGGCTCCTCTATTGACTAGATCATCATTCATGTGTGAGTGTGTATACATATATGTGAGCAAAACTTTCACATAACACATTAAGACCAGACATGTAACATTTCAAAATCCCAAAGTCATGTGGTAAGACTTAAACAGGCTCCTTAAAGTCTAAACCATTGTTCCTAGCCAAATTAGGCGTAGATGGATCGTTGTAGTGTTTTGGAACCAAAACGTCCATAATATGCGGAAAGTTGGTTCATGAAAGGGCTAGAGTGTCCCTTGTAGTTTGGCCAAGTTAAAGAGTCGGAATGGAGAAAAGGTTGGTAACTGTAGGTATACACCTAGTGCGGGATGGTTTCATGTTGGAAAAAGTCAGGGTACGACTCCCCGAGGACCAACCAAGGGCTCTCGAGGAGGACCCTTGAGACAGTGTGCCACGACGTATCCCATGACTGGGCGTCATGGGCACGACGGGGCGTCATGGGCACAACGGGGCGTCAAGGCCACCGTCGTGCCAGCCTTAGTGTCTGGGAAGAAAACCCTCGCCTGCACAGTCTTTGACCAACGCGACGGACGTGCAGGACGGAGGAGGGCCTGTCCGTCACGCCCACGACGGCCCGTCGGCGGGGAGTCGGCGGGGAGGGCCTGTAGTGTTTTCAGGGATTTAAGTTTTAGTTAATTATTTTATTAAGGATCTTAGGGGTAATTAGGGGGTTAAGGGAAGACTAATTAAGTGACTTAAGACCCCACTATAAATACCCCAACCTTCATTAACCTAATGACATTTCTCCAAACAAAACTCTCTTCCTTCTCTCTACTTTCTCTCTCTATTGGAAGACTCCATTGGAGAATAGCTTGGGAAGATCATTGGGGGCTGGTTTTAGCACGAAATCACCATCAAAACGTCATCAAACCTTAAGGTATGGGATCTAATTCACCTTTGAGATTCTTTCCTCAAAGGACTCCTTCAATGATTTTCTAAAAGTTGAGTTTCATATGTTTCATCCAATTTTGAATTTGATTATATGAATTGAGTTGTTTAGGTATTATTTGAGTTATAATGAATAGATTATAATGTATTGCAACTTGATTATGATGAATTGATGTAGTTTGATCTAGATTGTGGGTGATGACCCCTAACCCTTAACCCTAGGTATGAGATTGATATGAATTTGAGTTGGACTGATGTAATTGATCTAATTATTGTTTAAATCATCTTTAATGATTGTTATTGCATCGATCATGAATCTATTATGGTGAATTGAAGTTCTTCATGCCTATTTCTTGAGTATTGAATATAGGGTAAGAAGATAGACTTTGATATCATGTTACCAAGCTTTGATTTAGTATTGCTTTGTGGTATAGTTCTTTCTCTTAAATTAGTTCTTATGTTGACTATTGAATTACACTGATGTGATGACCCAAATTGGGTTAGTCTATGGGTTGTTGGTAAGGCCCTTTTATTGGTGAACTATGGAGAAGTATTGGTAGGTCTTCATTATCCTAATTCTTACTTCAAATAGTGATTAATTGTCATCAAGTGATAATGTGTGTTGAAGTATACCTTGCTTAAGGTGATAGGTACGCATGATGATTGAATTGAAATGTTTAGGTTGGTTGTGAGGCTGCCTAAGAGTACATGATATAGGGAATTTGTTATGTAAAGATGTGCCCTATTGTGATGAGATGTGTAAGGGCTAACTTTACCTATATGAATTGTTAATGAAAGGATTATTTCTCATACAATTCTTATTGAGCTATGATGATGAATATACAAGGGTTTGACCCTACTATCTAACTAGGTTGAGATGGTTAATAAAGTTAAAGACTTTGATGTTAAGGGAACTTAGCTTAGCACCGAGTGAACTTGAAATTGAGAGGTGTTGACTTTCCATGGAGGAATATTCACCATTTGTCCTTATAGAGTGTTGATTTCACTTAGAGGAATACTCACCTATGGACCCACGTGAAGTGTTGACTTTCCTTGAGGAATATTCACTCACGATTTCTCATGAGGTGAGGCCCCATTACAAAATGGTATATAGAGGGAATACCTATCTCTTAGTTCTTGAACTATGTTGCCACCATAGGATACTAGCTAGTGGATCCACCTAGATAGATACGTTTATGTTAGGTTCTACTTTGGCGGGTAGACCACCTTCCATCGGTGTAAGGTTTCATGACACCGGATTCCACATTTGCTCATGTGGTCTATGTCGGTTAAGGCAAGGTTTCCCTAAACTAAAATGAATGAATAAGATATAGACTAATCGACGTAACTTGAAAGGGTTTGGCTATAGCTTAGGTAGGGGTATGGGACTCTACTGAAGCCTTGCACTAGTTTGCCTTGATAGGAGCTTTGAGAGGTCAATATTATGTATGTAAAGTAGTGATATATTGTAAATGACTTTGTACATTGAATAACATGCTTATGAGTATAAGGTTGTTGCTTTTGGTTGAAGAAGAATGTTTTCATGAAATGGAAGAGTATGTTAGGTATTGTTAATTGCGAATTGTAGTCTTGCTAGGTTACTGGATTAAGTAAGAGTCATGGGAATTTACTATGATTATTGCATTTGTAACTTTATGAAGGTTATAGTTAGTATGCTTTACTTTGCTATGCTTCACTCGTATACATGTTTTATAATGATTTTTTATTAAATATCCTTTTGTAAGTATATTTGATTGGTAATTGTATATGTGGTTCCATACTTAGTACATGTGGAGTACTAACCCCATTTCTTTCCCTTTTCCCAAACATTTGAGGTTCGGGTCGTTGATCTTGCTCCGAATTGCTGGAAAGGAAGACTTGGATCTCTAACCATCCAAGTGGTAGGTCCTCATTCTCCCGAAGGCGTTGCCGACATCTTACTCTTATGTTACTTAGTTACTATAATTCTGTATTGACTCTATTACTCGTTTGAGATGATGTTGTATATAGCCTATATGTGGCTTCTTGTATTGATGTAGGGCTATGCCCAAGATTTATTGTCTTTGATAGATGGTTTATGAGATGAGACGACTTTTTATGACTATTATTCTTTACTATATAAATGGGTGAAATAAAAGTAGAAGACTATGTAATCTTCCTATACGAACAAGTCTATGTATACTTGATATAAATATGACTATGTGTATGTAGAGGTCTATGTAAACCTCCGAGTAGTTATAGATAAAAAGTTTTAAATTCCTTCACATTTTAATCGATGAATGCTATGACGAGGCTAAGAGGCTTGTCTTAGTCCTCAAAGAGGACGACGACGCCGGTTACGTCTTGGGGGTAAACCCAGATGTGACAAGACATGACCATACATTCATATTCATGCACATAGAAACCAAACCTAGGAACTATCCTATCAAGGTACACATGTGCAATGCATAGACAAGGTCCCATACCCTTGCCAACACTAGTACACCTATCAAGTCATCCTAGTTAAGGAAACACATATCATACTTTCATAGACATAAGCTTAACATGCATGGTAGTAGACACTGGTGAATATGAGAACTACCTTTAATTTAGACACTATGATACTATACTAGTTGTAAGCATACATGAAGTCTGAGTGTGTGTACACATTGGTCAACATGATCACATAATGTCTATCAACAACATATTGAGGCTTCCACCCTCTTAAGACCACAATACTTTTTCAAGCATTGACCACACAACACACAATAACATAGGAGGTAAGACAATCTTCACATTATAATCAAGACTCCTAAATTTAGGTATTTAAACACATATAGGGGTACATGGGTAAGGTTCATCAATCCTTAACACTTCATAATGGCAGCACCTACACATGATCTTAGCATAACCATTTACATGCTCATAATAATAGTAACATAACCTAGATTCACAAATATAATAGAAGACTAGGCACAAGTTACACATAAGGTGATCATCATAACCACTCATACATACATTCATCAATTTGCCTTCAAGGCCATGCTCAACACATATATAATGACAAAAAGTAAACACCGCCACGATAAGTGGAACATACCACACAATGCCATACAAGGCTTTATCAACTACAATATTATAACGAAAGTAGAAGAGACACACATTCTTATCAATTTCTTACCCGTTGATCATCATTGATCAATACACCTTGTTAATCAATAATTCACATATAGGGTAGTAGCTAAAGCACCATAATAATAAAAGAAACCATGTACAAGTCGCCACAAGATCATATTACAATCTAATATAATACATCACATATATACTAGAAAGTAGAAGAACATAGATCTGAAACCCAATTCTTTTGCATTGATCACCAATAACCATTCTATCAACAATACACATTTAGGGCAGTATCTAAAAAGATCATTACTCAAACGAAATATTTCTTTATCTACCCTAACATTTAGATCATGTCATATCCATTACAATATTCATTTTATAGGCTAGAAGAGTCGGAATCAATCTTTACCATTTCAATGGTCATTTTAGATCAATTATACATCACATTATACATATAGGCAGTAGCTAAGGACAATTAACCATAATCGAGTCATATAGCAACCATCCCAACATCATGATCACAAGTTACTACTTGATACACTAGAGGAAACTAGATCAATTCATGCAATTCGTCTTTAATTTAATCATACGAGATTCCTATCCATAATTAAATAATGATATTAATCTAAAACAGTGGCGACAAACAACTTAACATAATCTAAAGTCTTACAACAATCAACATGTAGCCAAACTTACAGTTATTACATAGATCATAGACTGGTCATGTTAAATCCTTCATACATTGATCCACAAGGATCCTTCATCATCAATTCATCATTAGTCCACGTAAATAACATTAGGTATAGACAATTGAACATAAGACAATCGTAATTAAACCATTATCAAGCCATGATCACAACGCCCATGCAATGACTAAATCAATTCAGGGAAGAAACATGGGTTCATCATGCAATTGTATTAAAATCACGTTCAAACAAATACATTAACTTAAATTCATCATTATTTAACCATTTAAAACGTTTTTAGAATGAACACATGGCTAGATTGAAGAACAAGAGATTTTATCATGAAACCTTCTTTGAAAACATTGAGATTAACTCTCCAAGTGAAAGGTTACTTGGAGATGAAGGATGAAAATACCTCTGTCTAGTTGAAAACCTCCAAAAAATGATGAATCACCCATGTAAATCCAATCTCCAATATGTCCTTGAGTTTCACCAACAATGGTGGTTTCTATAGAGAATATTTTTTAGGGGAAAGGTTTATTTCGCCAGCATCGGATTAGGAATGGGTTTGTCACGTTTTAGAATGCTTATATACACCCAAAAATAGGTAAATAAATAAATTAGGGTCATTTTATGACGTGGGGTGAATTTCCCATTCACCCCTTAAATAAAACATCGCATGGCAGTGATTGCACGCCATCATCGACGGACCCAATCGACTGGGCGTTGGTCCATGGACGGGCCATTTTGTGCCCTCCGTTGATTGGGTCTAAGGATGTAAAGTGGCCAAGACTTTCCCAGGATAAGTGACCATCGACGCCTCCCCATCGACGGGGCGTCATTCAACCAAGGGATCGTGCTTTGAGCTTGTCGACTGACACTGCGAAAGAAGTGTCTCAACAGCTTTTGGGTCCTTCTTGTGGGCCCTTTTGCGGGGCTCTTTGGAAGACGTACCCATACGTTTCGAACTTAAATACAAACCTCATATGTTTTACACCTCCTACATTGGTATCACCCCAAACAAATACACATAACACGTCCAAACACACTAGGCCCAATGAAGACACACACATGCATGTCTCAAGGCTATCTTTCGAACGTCTTGGACGTTCTTGGACGTTTGGCCTCCAAACTTCATGAAAATCCCTATAATACCATTAAACATCATTATAACTCATTTGAAGACTTCATAATCTCATGTGATACAATTATAAGCACGCATAGACGCATGATGTACATAGGCAACTAGTCGTCGAATATCATGGACGTCCCTTGACGTTTGACTTCCAAATCACCTCAAACTTTACACATTGCCTCTATATAATATTATAAGACATTTTAGGACCTTAGAACCTTAAGAAAAACATGTTAGTATCTAGACACTCTAACTCATTTTGTTGGGTGTATTACAATCCCATCCCCAACCTACAAGTGTAACGGTCATGTGATGCCCCATAACCCCACACAACCAAGTAGATAAGTTAGGATACCACAAGTAAAGCTTTGGTTCATATGACTTGTCACATAAGTAGTCATTACCTTAAAAAGCAATATAGACAAATAAAATGTTCATAAACGTAACCAACTTCATATAACAGTAATAACAGGTATCATAAGCATCATACCTTTCTGTTATAATATTACATAAGAACAATCTCCTAGGACTTCTCTTAGAGTAACTTGTGCAATATCTAGGTAGAGTCCCATACCCCTAACTATACTAAGTAAACTCATTAAGTCACTCTAGTCGATGTCCATATACTTATCTTTAATTTACATGAGGTAACATTCGCCATAACCAACATTGACCATGTGAGCTAAACATGGAATCCGGTGTTAAAAAAAACCACACCGAAAGAACGTGAACGTGGTCTACCGGCAAATGTGGAACAAAACTTGACATAGTTTTCTAGGTGGATCCACTAGCTAGTATCCTATGGTGGCAAAATTGTTCAAGAACTAGGATATGCATTCGAGACCCATAGTTCCACATTATAATGCAGCCTCTATCTGATGAGAGACATTGTGAACCTACCTTTAAGATTTCTTTTATCATAAACTTATCATAGGTCATAGGAGATGAACTCCTTGTATAAACATGATCATGAGCTCTTTAGAATTTGATGAGAATTCCCTCTCATCATAACCCTTCGTATGTGAGATTAACATAGCATAATCAGCTTGTGTAAAGCATACAAGAGAATATCATAAACATGCATTATCATATTCTTATCATTATTTCACAATTAACATGTTTGTATCCCAACATATATATATATATACATACTAACCACATACATACTTCCATATCATAACATCATCATCTATAGGGTAACATAACCATCATAGAGAAATCCGGACTTTAGATGACTTACCTCTTGCTTGTAAGAACCTTATTCAAGAACTTACGTTCAACTTACAACAATCATAACAAGAACATAGTTAAATACTCAATACCATAACCAATACTAACTGCTAAACTCATAAAGACGATCAATTTATAATGCAGGATAAGGGAAAGGGTCATTAAAGAGTTTATTCAAGTCTTTGTCCCAATTCCAACGTTTTCATATTAGCAAGTTGTAGAGACAACCATACGAAATCATCATGTAGATAAGAACATGCTTTACACGAAATTCAAACATTACTAAACACATACACATCAATTTGTGTGAAATCGACCCTATAAATAATCACTTTTCATCGAAAATCATAACTCTAGAGTTAGGAAGAAAATCCGCTTTGTAGAGTAAAAATCCTAGTATTTTTAATTCTTGAAAACCTATCTTTGAAAGGACCTCTTGGGGAAAATAATCACAAGAGTGAAATATCAATACCTTATAGATGAATAATCCATGAAATTTATTGGAAACTTCGAACCCTTCGTCTTCTTCATTAAGCTCTTCTTGTTATTCAATGGAGTTTGGAGAAGAGTGCGTTTCTTCAGAGATGAGATAATTTTCATTTGAATCAGATTTTGACGTGTAAAAAGTGGTCTAAAACTGACCTACTTACCATATACAGTAGTCCTATAAAATACCCAAAAGACCCTCCAGTTAAATGTGTCTTAATAAGAAGTTAAATTACCAAAAATACAACTTTAACGGTTCTGCGAAATGGCTACGCATCACGGAGTCAATTCTAGTTATTTTTCTAAACTTTTGGGTCCAAGCAGTGAGGTGAGTGTCAGCCTCGCGTCACGAGTCTTCCCCTCACATTTTGAGGAAGAATACCTCATGAGGGTCGTGCGTTGCGCACTCTTGTCCTCCAATCTGCCTGTTCGCAGGATGCTAGGTCTGCTCACCCAAGTTCGGGTGGTCCTTGGAGTGTCGTTACCGAACGTTTGGACCCTTTGTACTACATATTTCCTATCAAAAGTCTTTTTACAAGTTTTTGACTTCATTTGACACTTCGAAACCTATACCAAACACAGGGATGTCAACTAGTTCAAATTAGCTAGTTTCCGGACGTCAAGGTCTTTCTTTGTCGTTTTGGCTCTAACCTTTTCCAAATGAGTTTATTACATTAATATAGGTCTGGAAAAAACATTTTAAACATAATTAAATAGATTAATATCTAGTCTAAGTAATGGCATTTCTGCAGTGTTACATTATCCCCCCCTTAGGAAAATTAGTCCCAGAATGACACTAAAATGTTTTTGGGAGTAACAATAAAGTGAATACTAGTAGCCCAACCAATCAACAACATAAAATCGCAATGATCCACAACTCATAAGATTACTTAACCACTCCTTTCAACACACACCATAACATTACACATAGCACTCAATTCATGATGCACAAACACATAAGAGCTCAATATTTCATAACACATAGTGAGGAATTTCCTTATCCACATTATCATTAGTGTAAAGTACATCAAAGAGTTACCATTTTATCATTCTTCTCAAGACAACAACAAAACAACAAAATATCAAGAAGACACATGTCTACATATTTTACATAAGTGCAAGAATAGAGAATGAAAGTATCTACTTAAAACTCTAGTTGGTATAACTTTTACCAAACATGCACCTATTTAGAAAATAAGTCAATTTCATGATTATTCATTAATTTCTTTACTAAGAGGAAATGTCTAACCTCAAGGAGTAAATAGATGAGGGTAGCGGGCACTTTATGTCGTCTACAGCCTCCCATGTTGCATTTTCAACAAGATGGTTCCTCCATAGAACTTTTACAGAGGCAACCTTCTTGTTTCTCAACTTCTTGACTTGGCGATCTAGAATCTCAACCAGAACCTCTTCAATCCACCCGTAAACCTTCCATGGGTAGAATAGAAACTGGGTCACCTATACATTTCTTGAGCATAGAAACATGAAACACCGGATGAACTGAAGCTAGTTCACTAGGTTGTTTCACCTCATAGGAAACCTTTCCAACCCGTTGTAAAACCTCATAAGGAACAACATACCGGGGACTTAACTTCTCCTTTCTACCGAATCTCATTACCCCTTTGATAGGTGAAATCTTCAAGTAGACATGATCACCTATTTCGAACTCAAGATCTCTTCTTCTATTGTCAGCATAAGACTTTTGCCGACTATAGGTTGTCTTCAATATATCTCTTATGATTTGAACCTTCTCTATAGCCTCATACATAATCTATGGACCATGGAGTGAGGGTTACCAACCTCAAACCATCAAATCGGAGATCTATACCTTTTACCATAAAGAGCTTCAAAAGGTGCCATAGAGATGCTCGAATGATAACTATTCTTGTAAGAGAACTCAATCAAAGGTAAGTGATCATCCCAAATTCCCTTGAAATCAAAGACACAGGATCTTAACATGTTTCTAAGAGTCTTAATTGTACGTTTCTCTTGACCATCTGTCTGAGGATGAAAAGTGGTACTAAGTTTCACTTGAGTACCTAAATCCTTTTGAAAAGCCTTCCAAAAACGAGAAGTGAATTGGGCACCTCTATCCAAAATGATGGACAAAGGAATCCCATGAAGACTCACAATCTGATTAATGTCGATTCTTGCATAATCTTCGGCAGTATAAGTAGATTTACAGGAATAAAATGGGCAAATTTGGTCAACCTATCCACAATAACCCATATAGAATAGTTTTGCCTTCGGTTCGAGGCAACCCAACATCAAAGTCAATATTCTTGGCTTTCCACTTCCATGTAGGAACATCCATGATTTGGGTTTAACCACCCAGTTTAAGATGCTCATCTTTTACCTATTGGAAATTTTGACACTTAGAAATAAACTATGATATGTCCTTTTTTAAACCATCCCACCAATAGATCTCTCTATAGTCATGATACATTTTAGTGGCACCCGGATGTATAGAATAGCAAGAACCATGGGATTCTTCTAGAATTTCATTTCTCAAATCCTCAACATCCGGTACACATAATCTCCCTTGGTACCTAAGAACACCATCCCCCCCTGGGAGAATGACTCATTTAGCATACCAAGTACCGATTCCTTCAACTACATCAATAGAGGATCAAGATGTTGCTTAGATTTCACCTCCACCACTAATGATGAGTCGGAGTTATGATGGATCATGAAACGGCCATTTGGAGAATCTTCTAATAGCACACCTAAACGAGCCAACCGAAGAACATTTTTCACAAGTTCTTTATTCTTTTCTTCCACATTAGACACAGTACCCATAGTAATACGACTCAAAGAATCCACAACCACGGTGGCCTTACCATAGTTCATGTCGTAATCCTTCAACAATTCTAATTATATTCTATGTCGAATATTCAACTCCTTTTGTATAAACCCATATTGATGACTTTTATGGTCAGTAAATACATCAAGTAGTGTCTCTATATTTTCAAAGCAAAAACTAAAACAGCTAACTCAAGGTCACGAGTTGGCTAATTCTTCTCATGAACTTTGAGTTGCCTAGAAGCATAATCTATCACCTTACCATGCTGCACTAGGACACATCCCAAGCCTACTCGGGAAGCATTACAATACACTACAAATCCTTAATTGCCCTTAGGTAAGGTCAACACTGGAGCGGAGGTAAGATTATCTTTCAATCCTAGAAAACCTTTTTCACAAGCTTCCGACCACTCAAACTTCACCTTCTTTTTGGTCAAAGCTATCAAAGGAGAAGCAATGGACGAAAATACATCCACAAAACTTCAATAGTACCTGGCTGGACCCAAGAAACTTCTTATTTCTATAGGAGTCAAAGGTCTAGGCCAATTTCCGACCGCATCCGTCTTCTTCGGATCAACCTCTACACCATCACCAAAGATAATATAGCCACGAAAAACAACTGACCTTAACAAAAATTCACACTTGCTAAATTTGGCATAAAGTTGGTGTTCCTTGAGGACTTGCAAGGCTAACTTCTAGTAAATCTCATGCTCATTTTCATTCTTGGAGTATATCAAAATATCATTAATGAACACAATCACAAATGAGTCGAGGTAATGTCAGAAACCTCTATTTATAAGGTTCATAAATGCCACCGGGGTATTTGTTAACCAAAAAGACATCACTAGTAATTCATAGTAACCATATCCAGTTCGGAAGGCTATCTTCGGAACATCTTCACCTCTCACCCTAAGTTGGTGATATCCTGACCTTAGGTCAATCTTGGAAAAGAGATAGCCCCTTTGATTTGATCAAAGATATCATCAATCCGAGGGAAAGGATACATGTTCTTTATGGTGACCTTATTAAGTTGGCGATAATCAATGCACATTCTAAGAAACCCATCCTTCTTTTTAACAAACAAGACCGGAGCACCCCATGGAGAAATACTAGGTTGAATGAAACCCTTGTCTAGTAAATCGTTGAGTTGGAGCTTGAACTCTTTCAATTCAGCCAGAGCTATCCTATATAGAGGAATTGAAATGGGATTAGTATCCGGTAACAAATCAATGTCAAAGTCCATTTCCCATTCGAAGGAACTCCTCGAAGGTCATTAGGAAAAACCGCAGGGAAGTCTCTAACTACAAGGACTGACTCAATAGAAGGAGTTTCACATTCTAGGTCCTTAACCCTCACCACATGGTATAAAAAATTCTTGTCTATCATCTTACAAGCCTTCCAACAAAAAATGATTTTACCCCTTGGCATAGAATTTCTCCCCTTCCACTGTAAAATGGGTTCATTTGGGAATTGGAACTTCACTACCCTTGTTCTACAATCTATGGAATCAAAACAATCATGAAGCCAATCCATTCCCAAAATAATATCAAAATCAAACATGTCCAGTTCTACTAAATCATCAAGAGTAACTCTATTGGGTAGCATCACAGGACATTTCTTATAGACTCTTTTTGCAACTACAAAGTCACCCATTGGGGTACAAACCGAAAAGGGTACAATCAAAAAATCAGGAAGTACATCAAACTTCCTAGCTACAAAAGGTGTAACAAAATAAAGGGTAGAACCCGGGTCAAGCAAAGCATAAACATTAACAGAGAATACTTGTAACATACCCATCACAACATCGGGAGAGTTCTCTTATTCTCCTTTAACCTTGAGTGCATAAAAACGGTTCCTTTTTGGTGCTTCAGAACTAGGACCGCTTGGTTGAACTTGGACATTCCCCTTACCTTGACTTGTCACATGGACAATCTTTCACAATATGGCCACCTTCGCCACAACCATATCAACTATTACTCCCAACAACACATTCACCCACATGTTTCATACAACACTTACTAAAAGTTGGTCTTTCTCTTTGTGGATCAACATTTCTCCCTTTTTCATGTTTAGGTTAGAACATTTATCATAGCGATTCTTGGTGAAATTTGAAGAAACCTTATTTGAAAACCTCTTTGAACTTAGGCTTGTGTTGAACATAAATCCTACTCTTAGAAGAACTACTATCAAAAGACCTTTCCTTCTTACCTTTGCTATTCTTCTTCCTAAAACGACTATCCTTAACCTGTTGAGCATGAACCATCATTATAGAAAGATCCATATTGTCATAAAGCATAGATGCACGACATTCCTTCAAGCTCTTCGGACACGCCTCTTACAAAAAGCTCATCTTATCCCTATCGTTAGACACCAAAGAGGAAGCATATTTGGACAGCTTAATGAACTTTAAGAAGTATTCGTTAACAATCATACCTCCTTGACGAAGGTTGATGAACTCCTCTACCTTGCTTCTCCTTGCTCCCTTGGGAATAATCTGTCAAGAAAGGCCTTTATGAAGATATCCCACGTCACGGGACCACCTCCTAAAGCCCTATTATCCTTCCACTGATTGTACCATGTCTGAGCCACGTTCTTGAGTTGATAGGCAGCAAGCTCAGACTTCTCAATAGTAGTCACCCCCATACCAAACAAGATCTTTTAGACCTCATCAAGGAAATATTTGGAATCTTAATCAACTTTTGATCCAAAAAACATGAGAGGATTCATCCTTGTAAAATCCCTCAAACGGCTAGCCATAGTGCTAACATGTTGGTTCTCTCGAGGAACAACCTTCATGTTAGCTTGTGTCGTATTGTCCTGAGCTTGGGTTGTGATGGCTTGGGAAATTTGGAACAAGTCTTCCCTCACCTCACCATCCGTCAAGGCCGGAGGATTCACCAGAACTTGATCATTCACAGCAACTTACACTTGAAGAGGAACTTTGTTGCCTTGGGGAGTCGTTCCCGCATTCAAAATATGTTCTCCTACTCTTCTCGCGGCTGTCCATCTTGTGTTCATGGCCTATAACCACAAGAAAGGGATTATATTATCAAAGGCACATAGTGTCAAAACTATAGAGGCACGACATAGGATTTTCAAGAAAAGAGAAGTTTCTTAGTCATCACATAGCATCTCATCCAAAACTATGGCGCGCTTCACAATCATGAACAAGACACTACGTAATTTCGTTTAGTGGGACACTGATCCTAAGGATATTTAACCTCATGCGCTCATACCATGTTTGTCACACCCAAAGAACACACCCTAGAAGCGACCGGCGTCGTAGTCCTCTCAGAGGACTCAAACAAGCCCTTAGCATTCGTCATAACATGTCATTAGATAAAATTGCGATAAAATTAAAACTTTTACATTATATTTGAAGTATACTTAGAATTCATACTTAACATTTATAATGACACACGATATTCTAAAAAAACTTGTCTCACATATATAAAACCATCTAGAGAATATGAATCTGGACTTAGCCAATAAATAGTAAATATGCCATATAGGCCTTAATACAAAAGAATCCAAAGAACATAAATGGAAATAGAATATTCTTAAAATCTACTAATGTCTTCGTAAGCTAGAATAATGAAAAGATAGCATCGCCGAACATGAGGACTACCAACACTTGGAGAAAGAGTTCCAAGCTTCTTCAATTGACCTTCTTAATCTTCAATGGTCAGACACTACATTTGTAGTAATATAAAGGAATTGGGTTAGTACGCCACGTGTACTAAGTATGGGTATATGCACATAACATTTAAGGACATGCATGAAAAAGGATCATTCATCATTTCTTTAGAAAGCGTGGTAAGTCATATGAATGTCTTCAATGCACATACCATAGAACATATACATGTTAAAGATTCCATCAACATAAAGCATGATCATAATCAAAGATATATTTCCATAGAGTCATGTTAACATTCATATTCAATAAATCATATATACATAACATACGAAACACTTACCAATGATCACATCCCTAAACTACAAGTGCAATGGTCATGTGAAGCCCCATAATCCCACCCAACCAAGTAGATAAGATAGTAGACCACAAGTAAAGCATTGCCTCATATAACTTGTAACACAAGTAGTCATCACCTCATAAAGAAATATAAACCAATAACCTATTCATTAACATAACCAACTTCATATGAGAGTAATAACATGTATCATAAGCATCATACTTTCATGTTATCATATTACATAAGAACAATCTCCTATGACTTCTCTTAGAGTCAACTTGTGCAATGTTTAGGTAGATTCTCATATCCCTACCTATACTAAGTAGACTCCTCAACTCACCCTAGTCAATACCTATTTACTTATCTTTAATTGTACATTAGGGAACATTCACCTTAACCTACATAGACCATGTGAGATAAACATGGAATCCGATGTAATAAAACCCCACACTGAAAGAAGGTAGTCTACTGGACAAAGTAGAACCAAACATGACATAGCTTTCTAGGTGGATCCACTAGCTAGTATCCTATAGTGGAAACATAGTTCAAGAACTAGGAGATGCATTAGAGACCCATAGTTCAACATTACATGGCAACCTCTATCGCATGAGAGTTATTGTTAACCTACCTTCCAACTATGCAAGGGACACCTCTCATATCTAGTCCATCGTTTCTAAGCTTAAGTCCCTTTAGGAATAATCTTTAAGTTGGATTTTCTCAAAAACTTATTATAGGTCATAGGAGATTAACTCCTTGTATAAAAATGAACATGAGCTCTTTAGGATTAGATGAGAATTTCCTTTCATCATAACCCTTCGTATGGGAGATTGATATAGCATAATTATCTTGTGTAAAGCATATAAGAGAATATCATAAACTTGCATTATCGTATTCTTATCATGATCACACAATTAACATGTTCGTATCCCAACATATATATATATATATATATATATATATATATATATATATATATACAGATAGTAACATCATACATAGATCCATGGCAAAGCATCATCATGTATAGGCTAACATACCCATCATAGAAAAATCACGACTTTAGAAGACTTACCTCTTGGTTCCAAGAACCTTATTCAAGAACTTACGTTCAACCTACTACAATTATAACATTAACATAGTGAAATACTCAATAGCATAAGCAATACTAACTTCTCAACTCATAAACACGATCAATTTTAATGTAGGATAAGGGAAAGGGTTATTAAAGAGTTCATTCAAGTCTTTGTCCCAATCCCAACGTTTTTATATTATCAAGTTGTAGAGACAACCATACAAAATCATCATGTAGATAAGAACATACTTTACACGAAATTCAAACATTACTAAACACATACAAATAAATTCGTGTGAAATCAATCCTATAACCAATTACTTTTAATCGAAAATCATAACTCTAGAGTTAGGAAGAAAATTCGATTTGTAGAGTTAAAACCCTAGTATTTTATTTCTTGAAAACTTATCTTTGAAAGGACCTCTTGGGGAAAATAATCACAGGAGTGAAATATCCGTACCTTATATACGAATAATCCATGAAATTTTATTGGAAACTTTGAAGTCTTCGTCTTCTTCCTTAACCTCTTCTTGTTCCTCAATGGAGTTTGGAAAAGAGAGTGTTTCTTCAGAGATGAGAGAATGTTTGTTTGAATAAGATTTCGACGTGTAAAAAGTGATCTAAAACTGACCTACTTTCCATATATAATAGTCCTATAAAATACCCAAAAGACCCTCCAGTTAAATGGGTCTTCATAAGAAGTTAAATTACCAAAAATATGACTCTAACGGTTTTGGGAAGTGGCTTCGCATCACGGAGTCAATTCCAGTTATTTTTCTGAACTTTTGGGTCCAAGCAGTGAGGTGAGTGTCAGCCTCACGTCGCTAGTCTTTCCCTCACATATAGAGGAAGAATACCTCGTGAGGGTCGTGCGTTGCGCACCTTGTCCTCCAATCTGCGTGTTCGCAGGCTGCTAGGTAGCCTACTCACCCAAGTTCGGGTGGTCCTTGGAGTGTCGTTACCGGACGTTTCGAACATTTGTACTACATATTGCCTATAAAAAGTATTTTTACAAGTATTGGACTTAATTTGACACTTGGAAACCTATACCAAACACAGGGACGTCAACTAGTTCAAATTATCTAGTTTCCTGACGTCAAGGTCTTTCTTTGTCGTTTTGGCTCTAAACTTTTCCAAATTAGTTTATTACATTAATATAGTTCTGGAAACATCATTTTAAACATAATTAAATAGATTAATCTCTAGTATAAGTCATGGCACTTCCGGAGTGTTACAATCATGTTCACAAGTACAATGACCAAATAAAGTTCCATAAACTCACTCAATCAAGTAAACCAAAAAAGGAACATAAGTAATGCCTAACTTAACATAATATAGCATCAATAGGAACCATCATCATATTAGCAATATAGACCAATAGCATGTTCGTAAGTGAAACTAACATTATATAGGATCATCAACATGTAAAGTCAACACATGCATTGTATTCACTTTGTAAGAGCATAAGAACAACCTTCTAGGACTTCCCTCAAGGAAAAATAGTGCAATGTATAGGAGCTCCCATACCACTACCTAGACTAAGTCAAACCCCTTAAGTCACCCTAGTTATGTAAAACATCGAAAGTTTAAGACCTAATCTAGAGCCTCACATGCTTGTCTATGGGTTAGGACACTTTTTTAAGGTCAAATATAATATTAAGGAATTTAGGAAGCTTTAGAATAAAAACGTCAAGAAACGTCCAAGACGTACGGAAGCTAGTCAAACATAACTAGTGAAACGTCCTTAGGTTTTGGGAAGGTTTGGAAGTGTTGTTTGAGGTCAAAAACATGTAAAAATTACTTTGGATGGGTAAATCCATGTATATAGAGTAAAAACAATCCAGGTACTACCCCACAAGGGTCACCCTAGGGGTCCATGAAGGGACCCCAAACTTGGCGTGGCAAGCTGCTAAAGCAGCAACCAATATACACATAGGGGAGTGTGTCTGCGTCGCGGACTTGGGTGGCCTTTGGTAAAAATTCAAGTCTGCACCGTGGTAAGGTCGTGGACTTCACTGTCTCAAAAAATAATTAGAAAATCTTCCGGGAGCAGCTCCGCGTTGCGGACTTATTCCCCGACGAAAATCTGAAATTTGGAATTCATGTTTGACACATTAAAGGGTCAACTTAAGTGAGGGTTTTTTGGGTATTTCGTGGGAGGCCTATATATTTATTTTAGATCAGTTTTCCACACATTTCACTCACTCAAATAAAATCTCCAAATCAAAACCCAAAAGCTCTCACCTATATCTACTTTCTCTCTCTATTCAACCTCCATTGAAGGAAGAAAAAATCTTGAAGAGAAGACCAATTTCTCTAGGATTTCACTCAATTTTTGTGGATTAATATTCATTAAGGTGTGTGTTCTTCACTCATGGGAATCCTTTCGCCAAGAGGTCATTTCAATATTATTTTCTAAGTCGCCCAATTCCAAGGGTTTTCCTATTCTAATGAGTTTTCTTCTAAACTTCAAATTGATGATAAATTGTGATTGCCTATGACTAATTAAGTTTATATTGTTGGTTAATTGATATTAATTGATGGAATTTTGTATAGATCAATTAATTAATTAAGATGTGTGTTCTTCACTCATGGGAATCCTTTCCCCAAATCTTTGATCTTGCTTATGAATTGATGGGAATTGAAGAATGTATTAATTGTTAAATTTATTTTACCTATTCTAATGCATTCATGGAATGCCTAGGGTGATGTATTGTCATATCAGATCTAATTCTTGAAGAATTTATGTTTACCCTTCTACCCTAACACTAGGTTATTAATTGATGTTTATTTGGGATAGTAATTATTATTGAATGATGTTACTACACCTATTATTTGATGTGATTGGTTGGTTGATGGTAAGACCATGATGATAGCTTTTGAAGAAGATTGGATAAGTCTTCATGATCCTAACCTTGACTTCAACTATGATGGCTTGTGATTTATGATGTAGTTCAATTAAAGGATGTCTTGTGATTAGCCTTAGTAGGTGTTGGTATGATAATTCCATTGAAACGTCTTGAATATGTGATTGTGAGATTATGATTAAAATGAAATGATATAAGGTTGGTTATGAATTTCCTATGTGACTTATTATTATATGTTGATGTCAATGTGCTAGCTCACATATGAGGGTTGTATTGAAAGGACATTATCATGCAATTCCTTTTGAGATAATGACTATTACTATACAACGGGTTAGTTCGTATGACCTTAACTAAGTTTTGATTGTTAAAGAAAGACATTTCATAAGGGAATCTAGCTTAGCACCGAGTGAACTAGTAGTGAAGAGTGTCCCTTCCCACATAGGGAAGGTAGGTTCACTATTGTACTCATGAGATTGGAGACTACAATGCCCAAGGGTATAAAGAGGGTCCCAAGCATATCTCCTAGTTCTTGAACTATGTTGCCTCCATAGGAATACTAGCTAGTGGATCCACGTAGATGCTATGTTCATGTTTCGTACTGCTTTGACTGGTAGTTCACCTTCTTCCGGTGTAGGGTTTTCATGACACCGAATTCCAAATTTAGCTCTTATTGTATTTGTCAATTAAGGAAAGTGTTCCCGAAAGTAAAATGAAGTAATGATGTGAACACTAACTAGGGTGACTTAAGGTGTTGACTAGTCTAGGTAGGGGTATGGGACTCTACCTAGGCGTTGCACTAGTTGGCTTTGAGGGAAGTCCTAGAAGGTTGTTCTTATGTTCTTATGATATTGTAAAGTGAATGTTATGCATATGTTAAACTTTACATGTTGATGATACTATTTGATTTTATTTTCACTTATGAACATGCTATTGGTCTATGTTGCTAAATATGATGATAACTACTATTGATGCTATGTTATGTTGAGTTAGGCATTACTTCTGATCCTTCGTTTGGTTTACATGATTGAGTAAGGTTATGGGGCTTTTCATGGTCATTGAACTTGTAGGCTAAAGGGGTGGTTATGAGTAAGGGTCTTGCTTATGTTATGATGCTATTAATTCATATACATGTTGACTTGACTATACTTGTTGATGTTGGTCTTGTGATGTACATGGATTTGACTTATGGATTATGTGATTATTGGCTTATGCGGGTTTGTCGTTGTGCATGACGCTTTTCAAAGTACTCTAACATGATTTGAATTGTTTTATGTGCATATACTCATACTTAGTACAAGTGTGTACTAAGTCATGTTTTATGTCTACTACAAATGTAGGGTCCGGCCGTTGAGCTTATAGAAGGACTTTGAAGACTACTTGGATATTCCCAAGTGTTTGGTAGGTCCTCACCTTCTGTGGACAATACCATTATCAAGATATTGATGTTATTCTAGGTACAAGACTTCTATTTCATTCCTTTTCATTAGAAGATGATTTTTGTATAAGCCTATATGAGGCTCTTTGTTATAATGAAGTATTGGTTAAGACGAAATGTTGTGTTCGTTTTAGATGATTTAATATGAGACATACCTATTAAGACTATATTATGTATCTTATATATATTTGTGACATTAAAGTAGAAGACTATGTAATCTTTCTATACAAAGGGTGTAAGTAAACTCGCTATAAATATACTATGTGTAACCGAGAGGTCTATGTAAACGTCAATGTAGAAGTAAATGAAAAGTTTTAAATTTTCCGCATTTTAACCTATGATATGTAATGAAGAATTCTAAGAGGCTAATCTTAGTCCTCTTCGAGGACGACGACGCCGGTTACGTCTAGGGGGTGCTCCCCGGATGTGACAAGTTAGCATTAACTTTATTTATTCATTTTACCTTCGGGACACTTTCCATAACCGACAGAGACAACAAGAGCTAAATGTGGAATCCGGTGTCATGAACCCCTACATCGAAAGAAGGCGGACTAAGTGCCAAGGTATTACCAAAACATGAACATAGCATTCTAGGTTGATCCACTAGCTAGTATTCCTATGGAGGCAACATAGTTCAAGAACTAGGAGATATGCTTGGGACCCTATTTATGCACATTTCATTATATTCTCCAATCTCATGAGTACAATAGTGAACCTAACTTCCCTACTTAGGAAGGGACACTCCTTACTACTAGTTCACTGGCTGCTAAGATAAAGTCCCTTTTTGAAACATCTTTAAGCCTTTATTAGTATTCATAGCTTAGTTTAGGTCATAGGAGACTAACCCCTTGTGTATCATCATCATTAGCTCAATAGGAATTGCATGAGAATATCCTTTCAATACAACCCTCATCTGTGAGATTAGCACATTATCATTATCATGTAATAATAAGGTGCATAAGAAATACATAACCACCCTTATATCATTACATCTTAAGCATAATCACAATCACATAATCAGGACATTTCAATTTCATCATCATACCAGCACCTATCTAATAGAATCACAAAACATGCTTCAATTGAACTTCATCACCAAGTACAAGCCATCACAATTGAAGTAAAGGATCAAGAACACAAAGTCTTACAAACTTTTCCTTCTAAAGGCATCATCATTGGTCTTAACCTAAAAAAATCCAATTTATTTCATCAATAGGTGTTAAAAAATCATACAATAGTAATTAACACCAGGCCTAGATAAATTTCATCAATACTAATCAATTCAACATGAGTTCATCACATAGGCTTAGGGAATTTGTGTCAATTGATGATCTATTCTACATACTAAGTTAATTCATAAAGAACCAATGTATTTTAAAAACAATACATCATAATCTAATCATAATAACAAAAAGAAGCCATAAACAATACAATTTAAAATATCACATTTTTATTAGGAAGAACCAATATGAAAACCATCTTTTTGAAATAATTTTTGAAGAACCCTTTGGGGAAAGGAACTCCAAAGGTGAAATGTTCCCATACCTTGATATTCCTTGAAGATTAATGGAGCAAAATTTTCTTCTGTCTTCCCTAATGACTTTGACTTAATTCTCCAATGGAGTTCTTCTTTGGGAGAGTGAAAGTAGAGAGAGGGAAGAGTAGTTTGAGTTTGGGAAAAGTGAGGTGTTAAGTTGGGTTTAAGCTTAGGGTAGTTTATATAGTTGATTAACTAACATAATGAAGCACCCTTGATATATATTTAAACCCCTAACTAACTAAATTAATTAAATAAACCATATAAAATAAAACAAAAAACTTGCAGGCCTGACCTACGAGACCCCGACCTACGGTCCGTAGGTCAGTCGACTGCCATTGTTCCCCACCTCCTGCACAACCATCGTTTGTGACAGAGACTATGGAAGGGTCATACTCACGGACCCTTAGCGTGGTCCTTGGGGAGTCGTACCCGGGCGTTTCGACCCTAAACCTAAATTAATACGTGTCTAACACCTTCTCATAAAATTTTATTAATTTTTCGGCTCCTAAAACCCCGTCAAAGAGACTAAGGCACACTATCACCTTTTTTACTAGTCTCCGGACGTCATGGATGTTCCTTGACATTTTGACTCTAAAACTTCCTAAATGACTTGTAAACATTATTTTTGAGCATAAAACAGTGTTACTACCTTAGCGTCTAACTATGTATTGTGACTTATTTTATATATATATGAAGTGATGTTTCTAGAATATGATGTGCTATGAATTTGTTTAAATTTTCAGCTAAATTTACTATGAAAATGCGATGAATGATGACTATAGGCTTGTATAAGACCTCCGAGAGGTTAAGCACGCAATGTTATTTCTATGGGGTGCTCCCCGGTCGTGACATTATTAAGTTCTTAATATGGCTAATAATAGTGTTTTAAGGCAGTGTCTAAAGTTTGGAAGTGTTTGGAGGTCAAACGTCCAAGAACGTCCTAGACGTTTGAAAGCATAGCCTTGAAACGTTCTTGTGTGTCTTGGCATGTTTTATGTGTTGTTTAGAGTTGAAATTGATGTTAGAGATTCCTAACATGTATACGAGGGTATTTAGGGTGGAAACGTACATGCACGACTCCCCAAGGACAACCATTGAGGTCCTTGAAAAGGACACAAACCTTGTGCTAGCAAACTGCCCAAGGCATCAGAAGTCGTTCTTAGTGGGAACCAGAGACAACTTAGTATACTTGCCTTATCACATATATCATATCATTGAAGAAGCACATAGAGACAACTTAGTATACTTTTTAGTCATCCTACACAGTTCTCTAAAACCATCAACATAACTCATTATGATGTTCATATAGTAAACTAAGAAGCTTCACACTTCAACATCAAGTATACATACATAAGGCATCACTAACGCCTATCATGATCACGATATTCAATTAGAAGAACACATACTTCAATTCATTGGTACACATAACTCATATAGACCTTCACAATGATTACAAATTAAACGTATCACATAACAATATCATAATACATAAAGTAATGCTGATGAGGCCACATTGTTCACAAGTATAGCATATAAGCACCACCACCACAAGTTGACCATACCAATCATCATCATAATCTAAGACATATACTATACAATATAGAGATAGTTAGGTCAATATACCACTATTGCAATGTCACAACTTCAATCCATAGTCAATTCAACCAACTCATTAGTCAAAGGCTCTTACCCATAGCCTTGATCACCCATTTAATCCAATAATCTCAATATACAATAAATCCAAAGTAGTGCAATATGAATTTATCAATTTAGTAAAGCCTACATATGATCCTAACATAATTCTTTCATAACTCGATAGCCCAAAGTAAACTACACATGAATTCAATAGTATAAAGACATGATCAAATCACCCATAATATAGTAAAAATAAGGATTGCATGATTTGCATCGGTTCATAACAAATTTAATCTAAAATCATTCAATTAACATCAATTATATCTTAAAACATTGTTTTAAATAGTTTCATGCAAGAAACCATTAGTAGTTGTTTAAATAAAAGGATTCATGTTTTGATCATCCTTGAAAAATCATTGGAATTTACTCCTTGAAGAAAGAGGAATCAAGGATGAAAAACCATACCTTAATTGTGATGAAAATCCCATAAGATTGATGGAGAAAAACTAGTAAAATAATATCCAACAACCCAATATACACACATATATGGAATATCATAAGTCAACCCAACATATAAGCAACTCAAACAATACTTGTGCAATGCCAAGAATAAATCCGCATAACCCTACCCAAAGCTAAGACTTACATTAAGCAACCCACTTCATACTTTCAACATATTCTCATATTTTCATAACATGCTTCATACATCAATACTAATCATAGCTTATCAACATAATCATAAGCATAATCATAATCATAAAAGAACACCACTAGAACCATCCGTAGGATCCCACATGTGCAATGTGTAAGAGAAGTCCCATACCCTCCCTCACACTATGTAGTAACCTTCAAGATAACCCTATAAGAGTTCACATACATAACTTGTTCATTTACCTTTACATTAGGGAAAGAATTGCAATAACCGACATAAGACCATAATGGAATCCGGTGTTCTACTCCCACACCAAAAAAGAGTGGGTTAACACTTGCCTATGGTGTAATCATTCAATCGTAGCTATCTATGTGGATCCACTAAGCTAGACGTGGAGGTTTCCATCTCATGGGACAACAAATAACTTGGGAATACGGACATACAAACGTGAGGAAACCAATGTGGGAGGCCAGACTTACTAAATATGAGACCTCCATCTCATATACATGACTTTTCGGTGCTATACATCTATTCCCTTTAATAATCATCTTATTTCATCATACACGTTCACATGGGTCCCTTCTAGACCCCTATGTAAACATCTTATCATATTAGCTCATAAGTCATCACAAGTGAGAATAATCCTTACACTTTAAACACTTTATTATAATCAAGAGAAACAACATTCAATCATATAATAATCACATCATAACACGCATACATACTTCATATCCAATTCATGAATCTAGGGTTAAGGATAAGGGAATCTTGTCATCAACATCACCACAACACATTAGACAAAGGATCATCACTATCTAAGTAACTCACCTTTCATAGTTGAACTCAAGAGAGAATCAAATATCATACCTTATTGCCCTTCATGGTACCTTACACTTCAACAACCCAATAATGTATAATCAATACACAAAAGAAGGTAATTCATGTAGTAGTTTCATAATTAACATCAAAGTAAAATTATCATGGTCGTCCCCTTCAACAATTCACCTTACCAAATACAAGATTTGGGGAAATTGGCTGAAGACATGGGTCTAGGGAAAACTCATAGGAAATCATCAATTAACCATCAATATACACTTAAACGATAGTAACTTATCATAATTCAACATAATTGGTTCACAATATTGTTTTTCAAAGAAGACCCATGTATAGAAGAAAACCCTACTTTTGGGAGATTTAGAAATCATCTTTTGGGACCACCTCTTGGGAAAGGAACCCCAAGAGTGAAAGAAACCATACCTTAGAGATGATAAATCCACGAAATTTGGTTGGAATATTGAAGACTTGAAATTCTTCTTGAAGTTCTAGTGGTCTTCAATGGAGGTGTAGAGGAAGACAAAATTTGGGAGAGATGAGAGTGATTTTTATTTCAACTTTTGGGAATTGATTATTGTGTTAAAAATTAACTAAAACTAACCCTAAAACATTATATAGTCACCCCTTAAATTACTCAAAAGACCCCTCACTTAATTCGGTCTTTTTGTGATGTGAAATTGTCTTAAAGACGATGCAAACAGATCTCGGACTTTGCTTCGCGCCGTGGGGACAATTCCATATTTTTTCCAATAATACTAGTTGAGGAAGTAGACCTAGTGTAGGCCCCCCGTCGAAAGGCAAAAATTTCCCTCCTTGTGATAGCTGCGCGACGTGCAGTACCTCTAATTCTTGGCTTGTCGCAGGCTTCTTTTGCAGCCTGCTCGCCAAAGTTCAAGTCCTCCTCAAGGAACCTCCCGGTGGTCCTTGGGTAGTCGTTACTGTACGTTTTGAACCTGTATACAATTTTTTACCTTTTTAAATTCTTTTACAACTTTTTAGACTCAATATGACCCTACAATACCTTCACCAAACATAGGGACGTCTACTAGTTCAATTTCTCTAGCTTCCGAACGTTAAGGCCTTTCTTTGATGCTATGACCCCAATACTTCTCAAGCAAGTTATTTACACTTGTTTAGGTCTAATCATCATAATTCAACAAATGAGTCTTTAGCATTGGTCATGGAATTTACGGGGTGTGTTAATACTTCCCCCTAGGAACATTCGTCCCCGAATGACACCTTAGACCTTTAAAGGAAGAAGAGACTCAAGACTAGCAGCCCAACCAACCAACAATTTATAAAATAAATCACATCTCATTGGATGAATCTCAACTCCATTCAATATATAACCAAAGCAATAACACATAGTAACTTTATCCACAGCATACCATAACACAAGCTCAACTTTTCACATCACAGAAGGAGGTACTACATTCTCCAATTCAATATGAGCTCAATATGAACATTAAGAGTTGACATGCTTGTTTCTTATCAAAACAATATCAAGCATGCTCAATATAATTTCCATGAGTATTTTTAACACACCACATACAGAAGTGAAAGCCAACCATAAAAAACATATTTGGATGGAAAGAAAAGAACTCAACTTAGGCATGAATTTTTACTATAATATGCACATATTTAGAAAAACATTATAACTTCAACATTATTCGTAATAGTCATATGATGAACTACTAACCTCAATCTCGTCTATGATTAAGGGGGAAAATATGAGGATATCGGGACTTCATATCGGCCTTGGCCTCTCATATTGCACCCTCAACTAGGTGGTTCCTCCATAGAACTTTTACGGATGCGACCTTCTTATTCCTCAATTTCGTAACTTGGAGATCCAAGATTTCAACCGGGACCTCTTCTTAAGAAATATCCTCTTTTACCCCTCAACATTCTAGAGGAAGAATGGAAACCGGGTCCCCTATGCACTTCTTAAGCATAGAAACATGGAATACTTGGTGAATCATGGCCAACACATTGGGCAATTTAAACTCATAGGCCACACTCCTGACTCTCTTAAAAATTTCATATGGTCCCACATACCGGGGGCTAAGTTTCCCTTTCTTTCAAAACCTCATCACCTCTTTCAGGGGTGAAATTTTCAAATAGACACAATCAACTACTTCAAATTCAAGGTCCCTCTTTCTATTGTCGGCATAAGATTTTTGCCGACTTTGAGCCATTTTTAGTGTATCTCTTATAACCCGAAACTTCTTCAGGGCTTCACAGACCAAATCAGTACCACGTAGATCAAACTCACCTACATCATACCACCCAATCGGCGATCTACATCTCCTCCCATAAAGTACCTCAAAGGGTGCTGTAGAGATAGTCGAAAAGTATCTATTGTTGTAGGAGAACTCTATAAAAGGTAGGTGGTCATCCCCATTGCACTTGAAGTCAATGACACATACCCTCAACATATCTTCAAGATTTTTAATAGTGCGTTCCGCTTGACCATCCGTCTTGGGATGAAAGTGGTACTAAGTTTCACGTTCATACCTAACCCACTTTGGAAAGCCTTCCAAAAATGGAAGGTTAATTGAGAACTCATATCCTAAATAATGGAAAAACGGGCTCCATGTAACTTCACTATTTCTTTCTGATACAATTTGGCTTAGTCTTCCGCCGAATAAGTAACTTTGACGGGAAGAAAATGTGCCGACTTAGTTAACCTATCCACAATTACCCATATCGAGTCATGTTGCCTTCGAGTGCGAGGCAACCCAACTATGAAATCCATGTTAATATACTTCCATGTGGGAATGTCTATATTTTTTAGTCAAACCACCCGTCCTTTGGTCCTCCGCTTTTACTTGTTGGCAATTTTGACACTTAGCAAAAAAAACGCTATGTCCCTTTTCATAAAATTCACCCAATAAGTTTCCCGTATGTTGCGGAACATCTTTGTAGCACCAGGGCAAATGGAATATCAGAAGCCATGAGGCTCTTCCATGATCAATTCCCTCAACTCATCCACATCCGGTACACACAATATTCCTTGGTGCCTATGCACCCCATCTTCTCCTTGATAGATGGACTCATTAGATTTACTAAGGACCGTTTCCTTCAACTCCATCAATAAGGATCAGTTTATTTCTTCGATTTCACCCCAACCACTAAAGACGACTCGGAGCTACGGAGAACCATGAAACCACCCTTTGGAGATTCTTCTAATCGAACACTGAAACGAGCCAACTTATTATCCTATTTTACTAGCTCATTCTTATCATCAACCACATGAGTCACACTACCCATAGATACTCGACTCAAAGCATCTGCCACCACATTAGCTTTCCAAGATGGTAAAGGACACTCATATCATAGTCCTTTAAAAGATCTAACCATCTTCTTGGGTGTATATTAAAGTCTTTTTGTAGACTTGTGATTGGTGAACATATCAACATGTTCCCCATAGAGATAGCGTTTCCAATATTTCAAGGCAAACACCACGGCCGCAATCTCAAGGTCATAAGTTGGGTAATTCTTCTAATGAGTCTTGTGTATCCTAGAGTCATACGCTATAAAATTGCAATGATTCATAAAAAACATCCTATACCCACTCGTGAAGCATCACAATGAATCACAAACACTTCGGTACCCTCCGATAAGGTCAACACCAGAGCGGAGATGAGTCTATCTTTCAATAATTGGAAACTCTCTTCACAAGATTCTGACAATTCGAACATGGTCTTCTTTTGGGTTAAGACCATTAATGGAGATGTGATAGATGATAATCCCTCAACAAACCTTCTATAGTTACCAGCCAACCGTAGAAAGCTTCAGATGTTGGTAGGATTCAAAGGTCTAGGCCAACTCTTGACTACTTTCCTCTTTTTCATATCAACCTCAACCCCTTCAGAAAAGACAACGTGCCCAAGAAAAGCAATCGACCTTAACCAAAACACACATTTAGTAAGTTTAGAGAAAAGTTGGTTATCCTAGAGAACTTGCAAAACTATCATCAGATGACTCTTATGATCATCCTTAATCCTCGAGTATATCAACATATCATAAATGAAGACAATCACTAACAAATCAAGATACTTTGTTAAAACTTGATTTATAAGGTCCATGAAAGTCGCCGGGGCATTTGTTAGACCAAATAACATAACTAGGAATTCAAAGTGACCATATCTTTTTTGGAATTCCATTTTTGGAATATCAACCTCCCTCTCCCTAAGTTGGTGATAACCCGACCTCAAGTCAATCTTTGAAAAGTAACTCGCTCCTTGGAGTTGATCAAACAAGCCATCAATCATAGGGAGTGGGTAATTTTCTTTATGATTACTTTGTTCAATTGATGATAGTCGATACACATTCTCAAAGAACCATCCTTCTTCACAAACAATACCGGAGTGCCCCATGGAGATATGCTTGGTTGAATAAAACCCTTATCTAGCAAATCTTAGAGTTGAGCCTTTAGTTATTTCAACATGGCCAGGGACATCCGATAAGGAGGGATTGAAATAGTTTATGTATCCGACAATCAATCTATGTTGAAGTCAATCTCCCATTAGGGAGGGATTCTTGGAAGATCATTGGCAAAGACCTCCGGATATTCCCTCACTATGGATACCGACTCTATGGGAGGACCTCGAATTCAAGATCCATAACTCTTACGATGCGTTAGACACAACCCTTTGCAATAAAATTGCAAGCTTTTAGACACGAAATGATCTTACCCCTAGGATTTGAGTTTCCTCCATTCCACTCAAAAATGGGTATGTTTGGAGATTGAAATTTGACTACCCTTGTCCTAAAACCAATAGAGGCAAAACAAGCATGCAGCCAATCCATTCCCAATATAACATCCAAATCTAGCATATCAAGTTCTATCAAGTCAACTAATGTAACTATATTGGTCAAGGAAATAGGAAAACCTTCATAGACTCTTTTAGCCAACACGGAATCACCCACCGAGGTAGAAACTTCAAAAGATTCATTTAAGATGTCGAGAAGTATATCAAATTTCATGGCTACAAGAGGGGTAACAAATAACAATGTAGCACCGGGGTCAAACAAATCATACACATTAAAGGAAAATAATTGTAACAAACCGGTCACCACATCCGGAGAGCTCTCTTGATCACCTCGGGATTGGAGAGCATAAATGCGATTCTTTTTTGGAGCATCGGGATTTAGGGCATTTGCTTGTGATTGAGAATTTTCCCTTCCTTGAGCTTTTAAAATAGGGCAATCTCTCTTCATGTGTCCACTCTTTCCACAACTATATCAATTACATGTGTCAACAAGGCACTTACCATCATGTTTTCTACCACATTTTGAACAAAGAGGCCCCTAAACATAAGAATTACCACCTTTCCCTCTTGGGGCTTTGGAGTAGACACCATACTCTTATTGACCGTTGGAGCACTAGAAGTGTCACGACCCGAATGTACCCCTAGAAGTTAGGGAGAACCCTTGGGTCATGACCGGGCGTACTTGACCCTTTGGTGTCTTATACAAGCCCTTTAACTATCGTTCATTACATAAGACATGAAAAGTAGTGCGGAATTTAAAACTTTTGACGAATAAATTAATAAAGACAATCATTCATAAATACATAGATAATCTCGTCATAACAAGCCAAACTTAACGTCATGAAATAATATCTTAGGGACACGACCCTTTACATTAAAAAGAAATACATAATAAGTCTTTAAATAAACAAACTAAGAAAAAAGACTATGCCCTCGGATATATGAGGACATACTTTGTCTTGAGAGCAACTTTCCCAAGCTCTGCCTTCTAGACTTCAACCTTGCTTCAAAACCTATACTCATAAAGTATAAAAAAGTATGCGGTTAGTACAAAACAATGTACTAACTATGGCATATGCAAAATCATGTAAAGAGGGATATTTTAGTAAAATAAGCTTTCATGCCAAATAAATAAAACATTCATGAATTTCGAAACAAGTAACTTCACATTTATACAATTCAATTAACACTGCCACCAAGAAGGTCAAGAGAATTTCAAAATTAAAGCTAAACAACATAACAACCTTACCCTTTTATCCAAACTCTCATCACCATTTACATTTTCCTCAATATTTTGTCATAAATTATCCCTTAGGGCAGTAGCTAAACATCATTAACAACATAAGTAAAACAAAGCTCAAAAGCTACCAAACTAAGATCATTTAATCCATTTTTAAGCCACAATTTGATAAAATGATTTAACATGATTTCATTGATGTTTTAACCTTAAAATCATCAACTAACATTAGAAACATCATTATTAAGTTATTCCAAAAGTTCTCATGCAAGACCCATATTTAGGAAGATAGAAGAAAGTAGGGTTGAAAATCCTTTTTCAAAATCGATTAGAAGTGACTCCTTGAAAGAAAGAGAGTTCAAGGATGGGATAAGATAAATCCCAATGATTTTTGGTAAAGAAATCGACCACCAACGGCCCTCCTAGCTCTTCTTGACTTCTAGCTTCCAAGGAGACTAGAGAGAGTTCTAAGAGAGAGGGGTTTTGGGTTTTAGGAAATGAGGTCTAAAATTAGGTCTTAGCGTTTGGAACTCATTAATATAACTAAATAACCCAAAACTAAAAGTCCAAGGTCCTTACAAGACTTGGCGTGAATTTACCAAATACCCCAAGCCACGACAGGCTTTAACAACTTTTCACAGGTAGCACCAATGAGTCCAAACATACGGACCATTTGTCAACCCACGCCCAATCGATGGGGGGTCGTTGGTTGGGTCTACAACAATCCACACATGCAATCCTGCAGGTACAATCGACGGACAAATTCGACGAGCCATCGATTGGTCAACTTGCTGTCGACTGGTCCCGTTGGTGGACACTGCCATGCAGTTTTGGACTAAAGTCTTGGGTCCTTCTCTAGGGCCCCTTGTGGGTCCTAGGTGGGGTTGTTTCCGGATGTTAAACCCCTAAAAATAGTCTTCAAGGTCTTAGGAACACCCCACACCAATTTTAAACAAATCGAACACGTAAAACTCAATCAAACACATCAAGACACACAAGCATCTTCTAAGGCATATCTTCCGAACGTCGTGGACGTTCTTGGACGTTTGACCTCCAAACTTAACCAAACTTCACACACTGCCTAAGAACCCTAATTTTACTCATTTCAACTAAAAATTAACTCAAGAAACAATCACGAAGCTATTGTTCACCTTAGTTCGTTTTAGGGCGTCACAAGAAGAGCCTTGATTGAAAACCTCTTCTTGAACCTTGGTTTATTTTGAACCTCAAATCTAGCCTTAGGAGAATTCCCATATTTGGTTATCACCTTCTTCAACTCTCTACCAACTTTCTTAAGCCTTTGTTGCTCTATTTGTTCGGCATAAACCATGAGACCGGAGATGTCCATGCAAGGAGTAATTATAGCAGACCTACACTGATTAACTACAAGATCGGATATCTCCATGTAATATTTGTTCATATTAGACCTAGAATTCGCAACCATAGTAGAAGCATGCTTTGATAGTTGAGTGAAATTTAGGCTATACTCCCTCACACTCATACCCCATTGACAAAAATTGATGAATTCTTACATTTTCCTCTCCCTTAATTCCAACGGAAAGAACCTATCAAGGAAAGTTGTCTAGAAAGCCTCTAAATGAATCTGGCCTTATCTAACTGGTCTTTCATCCCTCCATTGCTCATTCCAAACTTGAGCCACATCCTTGAGTTGGTAAGCGACTAGTTCCGCTCTTTCTTGAGAAGATACACCCATAGCATTAAGAACCTTGATCTCACATCAGGGGAGCACCCCCTAGACGTAACTGACATCGTCGTTCTTGCAGAGTACTAAGACTAGCCTCTGAGCATTCATCATTAAATTCATATCTTAAAATGCGGAAAATTTAAAACTTTTCATCTATATCTATCTTGAGGTTTACATAGACCTCTCGCGTACACATAGTATATTTATATCAAGTATACATAGACCCTTCGTATAAAAAGATTACATAGTCTTCTACTTTTATGGCACACATATATATAAGATACAATATAGTGTTCAAACGAATGTCTCATATCATAACCATCTGAACAGTAGTATAACAATTGGGCATAGCCCTTACACAATGTATAAATGCAACTTAGGGCTTACAACAATATCTTAAAGTACAAGATTGAAACGACTGTCTTTAGACTATAACAATGTAACATATATATAATGAGGAAAATGCATCATCCTCGGAACATGAGGACATACCTACACTTGGATAAATGATCCAAGCCTTCTTGCAAATTGGTCACGAATATGAGGACATACCTACACTTGGAACATGAGGACATACCTTCTTGCAAATTGGTCACAAACCTAAAATGTTGGGGAAATACTATGTATGGAAACATATGCACAAATACATAGAAATCATGCTAAAAAGGGACCTTTATTCTAAACATGCAAAGTCACTCTGTAAAGCCTTATGCACAATCAATAGCCAACATAAACCAATAAGCACATACTCCTTAAACAAAGTTCATATACAATACAGGACCAACATCATAAAGTATAGTCAAGTCAACATGAATATCCACATATTTGAGTACATAATCAAGATAACTCCAATCATCAAGTTACAACATAAACTAGCCTGTATAAGAGTTCATAATGTCATAACATAAGCAAGACACTTACGCATAACCCTTATTAAGTCCACAAGTGCAATGACTAAGTAAGGCCCCATAACCTCACCCAACCAAGTAATCCAAACAAGGACCATAAGCAATGCCTAGCTCTACATACCACTGTATGAAGGGTAACCATCATCATACTTAACAATAAGGACCAACAGCGTGTTCATAAGTGAAACCAACATCATATATTATCATACACATGTAAGATCAACATATACATATTATTTACATCATATGAACATGAACACACAATAACATCCTTCTAAGACTTCCCTCAAGGCTAACAAATGCAAGGCATAGGTAGAGTCCCATACCCCTACCTAGGCTAAGTTAAACCCCTTAGGTCATCCTAGTTATAGTTCACTTTAATACTTAATTTTAATTTTGGAAACTTCTTTTCTTAACCGACATAGACCACAAGAGCTAAGTGTGGAGTCCGGTTTCATGAAACCTTACACCGATAGAAGGTGGTCTACTAGCCAAAGTAGTACCAAACATGAACATAACATCTACGTGGATCTACTAGGTAGTATTCCTATGGAGGCAACATAGTTCAAGAACTAAGAGATGTAGTTGGGACCCTATTTATGCTCCATGCATTATATTCTCCAATCTCATGAGCATAATAGTGAACCTACCTTTCCTATGTGGGAAGGGACACTCCTCACTACTAGTTCACTCAATGCTAAGCTAGAGTCCCTTTTTGAAATGTCTTTAAGTCATCCATTATTATCAAAGTTTAGTTTAAGTCATAGGAGCCTAATCCTTTGTATATCATTATCATTATCTCATTAGTAATTGATTGAGAATAACCTTTCGATACAACCCTCAAAGTGAGATCACCACCTTATATCACATCATTGTAATATACACAAGTGAATCAACATCATCCTTATATCAGCACAAGCTTAACGTGATCTCACAATACATAAGACAAGACACTTCAATACAAACATCATATCATCCTAATAAATTCAATCACAACACATATATTTCAATTGAAGCAACATAATTAGGTATAAGTCATAACAATAGAGTTAAGGTTTCAAGATCACAAAGTCTTACCTCTTCCTCTTCCAAAGCCATCATCACCGTCTTACCATCAACCAACACCAGTTCATCCATCAATTTCCATAATAACATCATGGAATAGTAATCCACACATTAACCAAGTAAATTGTATAAATACTAGACAAATTCAATTCAAGATCACAACCTAGGGTTTTGGGGAAAATATCATCTTCCAAAAACTAGACCAATACATCAAGAAGTAGTATAATTCAATCTTAACACATCATAATCTAATAATAATATTCAAAAGTAATCATAGACAAAGAAATATAGAAGATCAAATTCGTATTAGAAAGAAACCCACATGAAACTCATCTTTTTGAAATCATTTTTCGAAGAACCCTTTGTGGAAAGGAATCCCAAAGATGAAACGTTCCCATACCTTGTTAATTTTTTAATATTGATAGACAAAATTAATCTTCTTGCTGCCCTAGAACCCTCCTTGACTTGGTCTTCTATGGAGTTTGTTTCGGAGAGAGAAAGTAGAGAGAAGGAAGAGCAATTTGGGTTTTGGAATTGTGGGAGTTAAGTGAGGTTTTAGACTTAGGTTAGGTTATAAAGTTAATTAACTAACCTAATTAACCAACCACTAATCACTAATTAAGACCCTAACTAACTAAGTTAATTAATTGAATTAACTAACAACTTTACACTAAACAGTGGCAGGACTTACGAGACCTCGATTACGGTCTGTAGGTCAACCTACGCCCTTGCCCCCCTCCGTGTTGTTCTTCCTTATTTTGATACTAAGACTAGCCATAATGGAAATTTCGAAAAAATGTCTAAGAGTTAATCAATGGAGTCATCGATGCCCCATCGATGCTCCTACGCCTCGTTGCCTGCATTCGTGGGTAGGCACTGTCTAAGACAGTTTTTTGATCAAAATGAAAGGGTCCTTCTCAAGGACCATTAGTGTGGTTCTTAGGGATTCGTACTAGGACGTTTCGACCCTAAACCAACTCAAATACAAGTTAGACACCCTACCACCAAATTTCATCAATTTCCAACTCTTAAACCCTTGTCAACTAGGCTAATGCACGCTAGCACCTTTTGCACTAGACTCCGAACATCATGGATGTTACTTGACGTTTTGACTCTAAAAATCCTTAATGACTTATATACATTATATTTGACCTTAAAATAGTGTGACCACCCTTAGAAACTTATGTTAGGCTCTATATTAGGTCTTAGACTTTCAAAGTGTTACAATAACCCCCCTAAGGAACATTCGTCCCTGAATGACACTAAAATCTTTTGGAAGGAAGGAATGGTCTCAAGACTAGCAGCCCAACCAACTACAACATATTAAAACTCTAATTACAAGGCAAATAAACATGAAAACATGACATTTTACACAATGCCACTCAAAACAACATTTCACTTATAAGAACACAACATTCAACACATGAGGATTCACTTATGCTACAACTTTCTTTAACACATGTCAACATACTTGCTCAATACAATCTATGAAGTAACATCACATCAAAATACACCACATAAGTTCAAATCCAGCAAAAGAGCATATATTTGAAAACTTTCACTTCTATAGGCATAGTTCACTATAAATCACTGTAATATGCACATTTTTGCTAGACTTCACCCAAACATAAAAAAAAAACATCAAATTTACTCATTATATTCGTTATTAATAAGAACAACAAACCTTCGTTAGGAAAAATATGAGGATAACGGGACTTCATTTCGGCCTCCGCCTCCCATGTTTCTCCCTCAACTAGGTCGTTTCTCCATAACACTTTTATGGAGTCCACCTCTTTTTCCTCAACCTCTTCACTTGACGATCAAGGATTTCAACTGGAACATCTTCATAGGAGAGGTTCTATTTCACACAAAGACCTACGATAGGAAGAATGGACTTGGGTTTACTAATGCACTTCTTAAAAAAGGATACATGGAAAATCGGGTGAACAGAAGGTAGCTCACTAGGTAATCTCAACTCGTATGCAACCTTGACAACCCTTTGAAAAATTTCATATGGACCCACATAACAAGGACCTATCTATCCCTTCTTTCCAAATCTAACCACCCCTTTCATGGGCAAAATTTTCAAATACACCTTATCACCTTCTTTGAAATTTAATTCTCTCCTCCTATTGTTGGCATAAGACTTTTGCCGACTCTAGGATGTTTGCAAACGGTTCCTTATGATATTAACTTTCTCAAAGGTCTTATAGATCAAGTAGGGACCAATAAGCGAAGACTCGCCAACCTCAAACCATCAAATCGGAGATCTACACCTCCTACCATACAAAGCTTCAAAAGGAGCCATAGATATAGATGAATGAAAACTACTATTATATGACAACACCACCAAATTCAAGTGTTCATCCCAACTTCTCTTGAAGTCAATGATACAAGCTCCAAGCATATCTTCAAGAGTCTTAATGGTACGTTCATCTTGACCATCCGTTTCAGGATGAAAAGCGGTGCTTAACTTCACTTGAGTACCCAAACCTCTTTGAAACGACCTCCAAAACATAAATGTGAATTGTGTGCCCCTATACAATATGATGGATAATGGAATACCAGGACGGCTTACAATCACATCTATGTAGATCTTGGCATAATCTTCTGCCGAGTTGTCACATTTGGGAGCACACCCCAGATGTAACCGGCATCGTCGTTCTCTTTGATGACTAATACTAGCCTCTTAGCAGTCGTCATAACATTCATAGGTCAAAAATGAAGGCAAATTTACAAAATCTTATTACTTCTACATGGAGGTTTACATAGACCTCTGCATACACATAGTATATATTTGTAGCGAGTATACATAGACCCTTCATATAAGAAGATTACATAGTCTTATACTTTTATTGCACAGACATATATATAACAGAACATAGTCGTAAAGATTATATCATCTCATAACCATCTAAAATGATCATAGAAATTTGGACATATCCCTACATTAATGTAAAGAAGCCACATATAGGCTTATACAAATCATACTCAAATGAAAATAGAGAGAACATAGGAGTCTTAAAAGTAAAAACAACTACATAAGCTAGATATTGGCATCACCTTTGGAAAGTGAGGACCTACCCGCTTGGATGATAGAGAATATCCAAGTCTTCTTCAAGTCCTTGTGAATGAGCCTTCAATGATCAGAACCTAAGTTATTTTGAAAAAAGGGAGAAAATGGGGTTAGTACGCCACTTGTAATAAGTATGAGATCATATGCACATATAAGATCAAATCATGCTTAAAAGAACATTTAATTAAATCATGCCATTTTACCCTTTTAATGTCTTATGCACAACCAATCAAACCATACCAATCATTAAAACACGTTCAACAAATCAAAGTAAGTCATATGCATATAAACATTCTAGAACCCATAATCTAATACAACTCTATCATCAAGTAACAATATCACAAGCATGAGTAAGAGTTCATCATATAAAAATCAAGCAACACAACTAATCATGAATCCCCACAAAGTCAACAAGTGCAATGACATACCAAAGCCCCATAACCTTACTCAATCAAGTAACCCAACAAGAACCATGAATAATAACCCACTCCACATAGCATAACATAGTCTTCAATATACAAAACTTCATACTTTTAACAACAAGGACCAATTACATGTTCATAAGCATCATCATCATCATATAATATCATTTACATGTAAGATCACCATATAGTCATCATTAGCATTTATCATCATATACATACATAATATTAACCTCCTAAAGCTTCCATCAAGGCAAACTAGTGCAAAGCATAGATAGAGTCCCATACCCCTACCTAGGCTAAGTAAAACCCCTCAAGTCACTCTAGTAAGTTTATACATCATTACTTCATTTTTGTTTAGGGAACACTTGCCTTAAGCGACATAGACCACATGAGCTAAATGTGGAATCAGGTGTTGTAAAACCTTACACCAATGGAATGTGGTCTACCGGCCAAAGCAAAACAAAACATAAACATAGCTTCCTAGGTGGATCAACTAGCTAGTCTTCCTATGGGGGCAACATAGTTCAAGAACTAAGAGATAAGTATATCCCTCTAGATACCACTTGGTAATTGGGCCCTCCTCTCATCGGAATCCAATGAATGAGTATCCCTCAAAGGGGAGTCACCATCACATATAGAACTATAGGGTAACTCTTCCTCTAGGGAAAGTCATCGCCTCCCATTGTCAAGTTCACTCGGTGATAAGATAAGTCCCCTTTTGAAATGTCTTTAATATCTTTATTTATCAATCATATCTTAGTTTATGTCATAGGGTCTAGCCCTTGTATAATAATAGTCATCATATCTCAATAGGAATTCCATGAGTATAATCCTTTCAACAAAATCCATATCAGTAAGGTTAACACATGTACATATTCATTCATAATAAGGCACATTGGTAGTTATCAACATCCTTATATCATTTAATCTTAGTCAATCTCACAACAATAGTTAAGACATTTCAATTCAACATCATACAACCCTATCAATCCTAAAGAAGGCACACTCCAACACAACATCATGACTTAATAACAATTAACCATTGTTTGAAGTAAAGTATAGGGATCACAAGACTTACCAAGTCTACTTCATAGTTCATCATCAAGGTATTACCATCAACCCATAACTCAACCCAATTAGGGTAGTAACATCATCAAACAATGATAACCAATAGATTAACAAGGCCAATTGCATTACCATATCACATTTCAATACTAGAGCATAACTTAAGATAAGATACTTAGGTCAATTTCACAATATACTTCATAATGTAAATCAACATCTCAAGAACTAGCATGATAGGCCTATAATCCATCTCAATATATTCATAATAACATCATAGGATAGTATTTAAATCAATAACCAAGTCAATTGAATGAACATTATACAATACATGTCAAGATCACAACCTAGGGTTAATGGTTGAGCATCATGTCCTACAATTTAGACCAAACCATCAAGAATTATCATAATCAAGTTAACATAAATGTTAATATATTCATTATATCCAAAATAAATCATAAACAACTTAGTTCATAACATCAATTTCGAGATTAGATGAAACCCACTTGAAAACTCAACTTTTAGAAATACTTTGAAGGAGCCCTATGAGGAAAGAATTCTTAAAGGTGAATTAGATATCATACCTCAATGTTTTATGAAGATTTGGTGGTAAAATCTTTCCTTCAAAGCCCCCAAAACCCTACCCTTGCTTGCTCTTCAAATGGTGTCTTCCAATAGAGAGAGAAAGAAGAGAGAATGAACAGGATTTGTTTTGTGAATTGTGTTAAGTCTAATGGGGTTGGGGACTTTATCTGGGGGTTAATTAAATTAATTAGACTCCCTTACACCCCTAAATAACCACCTAACCCCTTAACTAATTAAATGAAACCAAGTTAAAACGTGCAGAAAATTACAGACCCCATCGACGAGACCACGATCGACGGATCGTTGGTCCATCGACGGCCAGCCCTCCCTCCGTGCTGCACATTCGTGGTTTTGGTAAGAGACTTGTGCAGGATATGGCTTCATACATTTTTCTAATTGTTGGTCGATGGTTGGCATCGACGCCCCGCCGATCCACACACGATCCGTCATTGGGGTTTCGTTGGTGTACACTGCCCAGGCAGTGTTGCCTCTAACGTGTAAGGGTCCTTTTCAAGGGCCCTTGGTTGGTCCTTGGGGATTCGTACCCTGAAGTTTCGACCATGAAAAAACTTTAACACATGTTAATATGCACCCTTACACCAAATTTCATGAATTTACGACTTTTAAAGGCTAGTCAAATAGGCTAAGGCACGCTAGTACCTCTTTGTACTAATTTCCGGACGTCATGGACGTTCTTGGACGTTTTGGTTTCTAAACATCCTACATGACCTATATCCATTAAAATGAACCTTAAAACAGTGTCTATAACTCAGGATACATATGTTAGACTTTAAGACACGTCTTGGATTTTTCGAAGTGTTACACGAGTAAGTGGACTTAACGGGAATAAAATGAGCGGATTTGGTCAATATATCCACCATCACCCATAGAGAGTTATTTTGATTCCGAGTCCGAGGCAAACCCACTATAAATTTTATATTAATGTCTTCCCATTTCTAAGTGGGAATTTAAATTTCATGAAGTAAACCATCCGACTTTTGGTGCTCGGCTTTCACTTGTTGGCAATTCGGACACTTTGCATCAAATTCCGCAATGTCCCTTTTTAAGCCATCACTTTAAAATACATCTCTTAGGCCATGATACATCTTAGTTGAACCATGATGAATAGAGTAACGGGCACCATGAGCTTCCTCAAGAATCTGACTGCTTAAATCATCGACATTAGGCACACACAATATCCCTTTGTACCTAATAATACCATCCCCCCTTGGGAGAATTACTCATTCATCTTTCTAAGAACGATTTCCTTCAACTCCATCAATAATGGATCAACGTGTTTCTTAGACTTTACCTCAACCACCAAAGACGAATCGGAATTATGATGTACCACAACACCACCATTAGGAGAAAATTCAATTCGAACCACTAAACGAATCATCCTATGAACATCATGGGACACACTTTTCATGGAAAAGGACTTAGAGCATCCGCCACCAAATTTGCTTTGTCGGGGTTATAGAGAACACTCATGTAGTAGTCTTTCAATAATTCTAACCACCTTATTTGTCAGAGATTTAACTCTTTTTGCGTGAATACGTATTGAAAACTATTGTGGTCCGTATACACATCAACATGTACCACATAGAGATAATGCTTCCATATCTTTAAGGTCATGAGTCGGATAATTCTTCTCATGAACTTTGAGTTTCCTAGAATCATAAGCTATAACTTTGCCATGTTGCATAAGAACACAGCCTAACCTAATTCGAGATGAATAACAATAAACCACAAAGCCCTTAATACCCTCCGATAAGGTCAACACCATAGAGGAGGTAAGCCTATCCTTCAACACTTGGAAGCTTCTTTCACATTCTTCCGGCCACTCCAATTTCACATTATTTTGAGTCAAGGTTGTCAAAGGGGAAGCAACAGATGGAAACCCGTCGACAAACTTTCAATAATAACCTGCTAGGCCTAAGACACTTCTAATATCCATAGGAGCCAAAGGTCTAGGTAAATTTTTAACCGCTTTTGTCTTTCTTGGATCCACCTCTACACCCTCACTAGAGATAACATTAACATTAACGCTACCGACCTCAACAAAAGTTCACACTTGATATACTTTGCAAATAGTTGATGTTCTTTAAAGACTTGCAAGACAACCTCAAATGCCCCATATTATCCCCTTTAATCTTTGAATACACGAATATATAAATAATTTAAACAATCACGAATGCATAAAGATAGATTCAGAACACCTTATTCATGAGATCCGTGAACGTCGTCGGGGCATTAGTCAATCCAAAGGACATAAATAGGAACTCATAATGACCATACCTAGTTTCAAAGGCCGTCTTGGGAATATCTTAAACTCTCACCCTGATTGGTGATATCCCGATCTCAAGTCGATCTTAGAAAAGTAACTCGCACCTTGGAGTTGATCAAATAAATCATCAATCCGAGGGAGAGGATACTTGTTCTTAATTGTGACGTTGTTGTTTTGACGGTAGTTTGTAACACTCCTGAAATACCATGACTTATACTAGAGCTAAATCTATTAAATAATGTTTAAAATGATGTTTTCAGACCTATATTTATATAATAAACTCATTTTGGAAAAGGTTCAATCCAAAATGACAAAGAAAGACCTTGACGTCCGGAAACTAGCTAATTGGAACTAGTTGACGTCCTTATGATTGGTGCTGGTTAGAGGTGTCAAATGAAGTCCATAACTTGTAATGAGACATTGTATAGGTATTATGTAGTAAAAAGTGTCCAAATGCACGGTAATGACACCCCAAGGACCACCTGAAGAGTCCTTAGGGAGGACCCAAACATGCGTGGGCAGGCTGCCTGGCAGCCTGCGAAGAGGCAGTTTTAGAGGAACAGGTGTGCGACGCGAGCTGGACACAAGGTGTTCTGCCTCAAGATTTGAGAGGCAAACTCGTGACGCAAGGATGACACACACCTCACTTCCTCAACTCAAAATTTAATAAAAAAGACGGGATTTGGCCACGCGACGTGAAGCTACTTCCCAGAATCGTTAAAGCCGTATTTTTGGTAATTTAACTTCTTAAAAAGACCCATTTAAGTGGAGGGTCTTTTAGGTAATTCATAGGACGACTATATATGGATATTAGGTCAGCTTTAGATCACTTTTATACGTTCCATATCAGATCAAACAAGTTTCTCTCATCTCTCTCAAGAACACTCTCTTTTTCCAAACTCCATTGATAAACAAGTAGAGATTAAGGAAAAAGACGAAGGCTTCAAAGTTTACAATCAAATTTTATGGATTATTCATATATAAGGTATGGTTTCTTAACTCTTGGGATTCCTTTCCCCAAGAGGTCCTTTCAAGATAAGTTTTCAAAGAACTTCCAAATACTAGGGTTTTTACTCTACAAAACTGATTTTCTTCCTAACCCTAGATTTATGATTTTCGATAAAAGTAACTATTTTATATGGTTGATTTCACACGACTTGATGAGTATGTGGTTAGTTATTTTTGAATTCCCTGTGAAGTATGTTCTAATCTAGATGATTGTTCCGTATAGTTATTTCTAGTACTTGATGACATGTAAACGTATGGTTTGGAATTAGGACTAGAATGAACTCTAAAGTGACCCTTTTTCCCTTACCCTACATCATGTATTGCTCTTGTAAATGATTTGAAGAGTTGTTCTTGGCTATGCTATTGAGTATTTCACTATGTATGGTTATGAGTATTGTAAGATGAACTAAGGTTCTTTGAATAAAGAGGTAAGTCTTCTAAAGTGTGATTACTCTCCAACGTTTATGTTAGACTATAAATTATGATGCTATGTTATGAAAAGTATGTATGATGTTTCTATGTTTATATGTTGGGCTATAAACATGTTACTTGTGAGATCATGATAAGAAAACGATAAATGCATGTTACGATATTCTCTTGTATGCTTTACACAAGATGACCATGTTATGTTAATCTCACAAACGAAGGGTTAGAATGAATGGAAATTCTCATCTAATCCTAAAGATCTCATGATCATGTTTATACAAGGATTTAATCTCCTTTGACCTATGATAAGTTAATGATAAAAGACAAATTAAAGGTTATTCAAGAAAGGTTAGACATTCATCTTAATAGAAAAAGTAATGCATAATAATGAAATTAACTTGTTTTCTATATAGGTGCATGTTTGAGTAGATTATAAAACCAATTAGAGTTTTAGGAAAATGCCTTCATACTATATTCGTGTACTTATGTGAAACATGTATGCATATGTTTTCTTGAAATTTTGTTGTTTTGTTGTTATCTTGAGAAGGATGATAGCATGGTAACTCTTTGATGCATTTTGAGATTATGATAAGTTTGAGAAGGAAATTCCTCACAATGTGTTATGAATATGGAGCTCTTATATGTTTATGCATCATAAATTGAGTGCTATGTGTAATGTTATGGTATGTGTTGTAAGGATTTGTGATAAACTCCTATGAGTTGGGACTCATTATTATTTTATGTTGTTGATTGGTTGTGCTGCTAGTATTAAGTCTATTCTTACCTCTTAAAGATTTTAGTGTCATTCGAGGACGAATATTCTAAGGGGAGGATAATGTAACACTCCAGAAATGTAATGACTTAGACTAGAGCTTAATCTATTAAACAATGTCTAAAATGATGTTTCCAGAACTATATTAATGTAATAAACTCATTTGGAAAAGGTTAGAGCCTTAACTACAAAGAAAGACATTGACGTCTGGAAACTAGCTAATTCAGACTAGTTGACGTCCCTATGATTGGTGATGGTTTAGAGGTGTCAAATGAAGTCCAAAACTTGTAATGAGACCTTTTATAGGTAGTATATAGTAAAAAGGGTCGAAACGTCCGGTAAATATACCCCAAGAACCACCCAAAGGGTCCTTGGGGAGGACCCAAACATGCGTGGGTAGGCTGCCTGGAAGCCTGCAAACAGGCAGGTTTGGAGGAACAGGTGTAAGACCTCAAAAATGAGATAAGGTGTCTAGATCCTAACATGTTCGTCTTAATGTTATAAGTTCCTAAAATTCCTTTTTATGTTATATATAGGAAGTGTGCAAAGTTTGAAGTGATTTGGAAGTCGGACGTCAAGGGACGTCCAAGACGTTCGATGAATAGTCACTTATGTTCCTCATATGTGTATGCATGCTTAAATTGTATGAACTGAGTCTCATAAGTCTTGAAATGGTTTTAAATGATGTTTAATGTTATTGTATGAAGTTTCATGAAGTTTGGAGGTTAAACGCCCAAGAACGTCCAAGGCGTTCGAAAGATAGCCCCTAAGACGTTCATCGTATGTCATGTTGGGGTCAAGGCTGTTTGGACGTCTTGTAGGTGTTTGTTTTGGATGAAACTTATGCAGAAGGTATATAACATGCTAAGTCTTGTAATCGCGTTGGAAACGTTTAGGTACGACTTCTAAAGGGCCCCACAAGAGGCCCCAAAAGAAGGACCACAAAGCTGCCTAGACACTGCCTGGGCAGTGTCCCTTGACGGACCCAACGACGGATCGTTGGTTCCCAAACGGCCCATCGAGCAGGTCTCGTCGAAGGGTACTTGCCTTGGGAAGGACTTAAGCCAAGATTTTGGCTAAGTCATGGGCGACGGAGGGCATGACGTCCCGTCATGCCCATGACACCCCGTCGAGGCCCACGTCGCGATTGCCTGCAGGTTTGGCTGCCTGCGTGCTGCCACTTAAAGGGGAGAATGGAAACTTCACCCCACGTACTAACCTGACTATAATAGGTTTATTCAAGTAATTTTAGGTGTATATAAATCATCCAAAACGTAATCAACCCATTCCCAAATCCTCTCACATGTTTAAAGCCTTTTCCCTCCAAAATGTTCTCTCTAAAACCACCATTGTTGGTGAAGCTCAAGAGCTGCTTGGAGATGGATTTTCTATGGATGAATCACGAAGTTTTAGAGGTTTTCATGTAGATAAAGGTATGGCAATCCTTCATCTTCAAGTAACCTTTCACTTGAAGAGTTCTTCTCAATGTTTTTCAAAGAAATCTTATGATCAAGTTTCCAATCTTCCAATCTAGCCATGGGTTCCTTCTCAAAATGTATTTAATGATTGAATCATGACTAATTGAAGTTAATACAGTGTTTTTAATGTGTTTTCACTCCAATTGCATGATGAACCCATGTTCCTTCCAAAATTGGTTTAGTTTTTGCATGGGGTTTGTGATTATGGGTTGTTCTTGATAAATTGGTGATTCTCTTACGATGAATTGCTTGTGTTTATTGTTAATTACGTTAATTAATGGTTAATTTATGATGATAAGTCAATGATGATAAATATATGAAGATTTGAACATGAATAACCTATGTTTCTACATGTTGTCTTGTAGTTGATTGTGAGATCGATTTTGTATACTCTTGATTATGTATGAACTGATGTAGCTACTGTTTTAGGGTGATGTAATGGATGAATTTTGTTGGTATAAATCCTTAATGCACAAAGTAAGAAGGTCTTTCATGAATTGATATAGATTCCTTTAGGTTATGAAGTCAAGAAGCTAAGTTGTGATGTATCTCGAATTGTGATTAGATAAAGTATGATTTCGTCTTGATTTCTTATCTAATTAGCTACTGCCTAATGAGTATATTATTGATGAAATATCAATGATGATCAAAGCCTTAGATAGTTATAGTATTGGTAAAGTCTTTTATACTCTAGCAAATTGATAAGCCTAAATGCCTATGTTGTAACCTTGATCTTGAGAGTATGTAATCATGATTTCAATATGGTTAAATGTAGGTTTAGCTACTGCCTTAGACGTATATATGTATGAACTATGATCTAAAATCAATGTAAGGGAAGTAGGCTAATGATCTATGTTCTTCTACTTTCCTAGTATGTGATGTATATGTTATGGTATAATCGTGTAGTGACTTGTTCATGGTTTATTATATGTTTAAAGTACATTTAGCTACTGCCATATATATGAATTATTGATAAACAAGGTGTATTGATCAATGAGGATCAAAGGTTGAAGAGTTGGTAAGAATGCTTATTTCCTCTACTCTTCTACTTCTCTATTCTTTATAGAAATGTTGATGAAGTCTTGTATGGCATTGTGTGGTATGGTCCACTTATGGTGGCGGTGTTTACTTTATTGTAATTATATATGTGTTGACCATGGCTTTGAAGGCAAATTGATGAACTTATGAATATGTGCTTAAGATGATACTATGAGAAGCTTATGCTTACTTTCCTATTCTAGTTGTGAATTAGGTTGTGTGGCTATTGTTTGAGAATGTGTAAAATCATGTTAGGGTATTGTATAGGTGCTGCCATTAATGTTTTAAAGTGGTTAATAGCCTCTACCCATGTATCCCTTATGGAAGTGTAAATAGATAAAGTTAGGAGTCTTGATTACATTGTATATATTGTCTTGTCTCCTATGCTATTATGTGTTATTTTCTATGTGCTTGAAGTGTAATGTGGTCTAATAGGGTGTCTGACTTAATAAGTTATTGATAGCCATTATGTGATCATGTTGGTCAATGTACACACACTCTCACTTACATGCATATTACAAGTAGTATAAGTCATAGTGTCTAAATGAAAGGTAGTTCTCATATTCACTAGTGTCTACTACTATGCATATTAAGGTGATGTTTATGAATGTATGATTTGTATTCCCTTACTAGGATAACTTGATAGGTGTACTAGTATGGGCAAGGGTATGGGACCTTTTCTATGCATTGCACATGTGTATCTTGATAGGATAGTTCCTAGGTTTGGTTCTTATGCATATGAAGGATGATTATATGAACATGTTATGAATATGATATAATGAAGTATGAATGCGTATAGTGTCTTAGTAGGTTTATATGAAAGTATTGCTCATCTAGTTATGCCTATAGACTTATGCATTGATATATGAATATGTGTGACCTTATGTGTTATGTGAAAGGTTGGCTCACATCTAAGTATACACTCACACACATGGATGATCTAGTTAGTGAGAGGGGACTTGTTAGGGGTGCCCAAGAATACTCCAAATCTAGATAGGTGCTTGAATATGATATAAGCATATGAATGATGAATATCCTAAGCTTATGTTTTTATAAACAAACGTAATAAAGGCTTTTCAATAAAGAGAACTTAGCCTAGCACCGAGGAACTTGTAGATGAGGGAGTGACACTTTCCAACATAGGAGAGGTAGGGTTCACTACGGTCCTCATGTGACGGGTGACAGTTTCTTACATAAGAAAGGTAGGGTTCATTACGGTCCTCACGGGGTGGATATCCTCATGACCCAACATAGGGTGTAGAGTTGATATTTCCATGAATTCCCCAAGTTCCATAAACTATGTTGCCACCATAGGATACTAGCTAGTGGATTTCTACCTAGATAGCTATGTCATGTTCGGTTCTACTTTGGCCGGTAGACCACCTTCCATCGGTGTAAAGTTTTATAACACCAGATTCCATGATTAGCACTCATGGTCTATGTCGATTAAGTTTATGATTTCCCTAAAGGTAAAATGGACAATGGAAGTAATTGAATAGGATCCTAACTAGGAGGACTTAAGGTAAGTTACTTAGGATAGGTGGAAGTAATGAACCCATCTAGACATTGCACAAGTGACTCCTTAGGAAGTCTTAGGAAGGTACCTTAATAGATATGATTATGTATGTGTCCTTTATGTATGATATTGTAGTCTTGGTTTGACTATGATTATATCGTACTATACTTCTATAATGACATGTGTTGTCTTGTGTAGATGCTATGTATGGTATTCTATTATGTTCCTAAGGTGATGCATTGCACCAAGTATCCCTAAAGGATTACTTAGTAGGCAAATGAATTGAGAAAAGAGTTAGATGTTAAAGAGGGATGAGTTCACTGTAAAGTGACCTCAAATTGTACTTAAATTCTATATGTGCTTTTCTATGATGTTTGGCCTTTGATTGTGTTGCTATGAAGTATGTGGATGATATAAATTCTATTGATAAAGGTTTTACGATGATTTACTCAAAATGGCATGAAGTATGTTTTCAAAGGAAATGTCCCTTTTAAATGCATGTTTTTGCATGGTTGCCATAGTTAGTACATTCTTGTGCTAATCACATTCTTCTTTACTTTTTACACAAAGTGTAGGTTATGGAATGCTTAAAGGAGATCTATGATTGAGGAGCTTGATAGGTGATTTTCCCAAGCTAAAGGAAAGGAATCCTTAAGTTCAAGGATGTCCTACTAATGTCTTTAATGTAAAGTCTATAAATATAGTATAGTTATGTAATGTGTCGTGTGGGCCGTGTCCCTAATGTACTCTAAAGTTATTGAGTCTAAGATGGCAAAGAGACTTAGAGTCTAAATATGTATTATGACTTATGTTTTATATATATATATATGATGTGATATTTCTAGCATATGATGTGCTATGAAAAGTTTTAAATTTTTCGCTAAATTTACTATGCCAATGCAATGAACGATATGAGAGGCTTGTCTTAGACCTCCGAGAGGTAGAGGACGCCGGTTACAATCCAAGATTGTACCCTATATTCTAGGGTATGCTTTTGGGTTGTGACAAACTTGGTATCAGATCATGAGGTTTATGTAGCGGCTTTAGGTTCTAAGAAGTCTCATATTGCCACGTCTAGTAGAGTCTCGTAGCATTGCTGGTGAGTCTCGACACATCAAATGGTACGAGAGGCTATAGAACGATAGAGTTTCCCTTCTTCATCAATCTCATGTCGTGCCATAGAAATTAATTCTATAAGATCTCTCTCTTATGTTTTCTTGTCCGGTGGTCTTTTAGATGTGATTGATTGGATGAGATTGTTCAATGCTTGAAGGAGAAAAGGTGAGTTTAAATGCTTATCTTTGTTTTATGGTTTGAATGAGTATGTATGAAGGTGACACTTGTCCTTATTTGATGATGCATATACTAACTAGGGCGACTTGAAGGGTTAACTAGACTTAGGTAGGGGTATGGGACTCTACCTACGTCTTGCACTAGTTTGCCTTGATGGAGACCTTAGGAGGTTATTACTATGTATGTGTATGATGATAAATGTGAATGTCTTTATGAGATGATCTCTATATTTGTAAACATGTAAATAGCCTAGTGTGCTAAAGATATGGGGTTATCCATGCATGAAAGTTATAGATGAGTGGAGTGTGGTGCTAATTGTAGTTCTTGTTGGGTTAATTGGTTTAGTGAAGTTATGGAGCTTTACTTGATCATTGCACATGTTAACTCTATGGGGATTATGATTGGTTATCTTACCTTGCTAGGTATGAAATATCTCTTATTTGATGATGTGATGCCAATTATGGCAATATATGAAGTCTTTGTGAAATAAGCAAGTGATGTCGAATGATGTAGGTCGTGATATTGTTGAAGCATGCTAGAAGTTATAGTGGTTAAAGTGAATTCTCTTTAATTGTGTATCCCTATATGGTTTTGTATGATTCTAGCCAAATATTAGGATTTGAACTTGGATTGTTTAATAACTACCTATGGAAGTATGCTATCCTATGAGTATATGTGATTAAAGGTGTGCATTGTTTCCTTTGTATATAAGTGGTACTTAATGAGTTGCTAGTATAAATTTGAGTCTTTTGTAGAGACTTGAGTTGTGAATATAGTATGCATGCTTATGAAGAATGAGTTGGTAAAGCTTTGTATCTTAATATTTCCATATTTGTTCCATCAAATGTCTAAATGTTGCACTTTTGGGTATTTGGAAGCATGCTCACTGTAAAGACTAGGCAACTTATTGTAACATGTTTGGAGAACCGACTAAATTGTCATTTGATTGGATGTTGTTGAAATATGTGTAGAATTTATGAATATGAACATGATAAGGAATGTGGAAAAGAATTTTTGCTATTTATATTGAAGGATGATAATCTTATGACATGATGAGTCGTAGAGTTATTTCTAAACTCCTTGTTGTTTTCCTCAAATGATGTATGACCTTAGTGTCTATTGCAAGTAGGAAGACCTTATGTTAATTGAATGGTATGATCAAAATTGATGGTTGAGAATGATTTGCCTAAAATGATAAGGTTTAGAATGCCTTAGAGTTGCTAAATTAAATTAATGAAGATTCCCTCTAAAGTAGTAATCACTTTAAGTGATGAATATGAAGGTTGTGTATTTGAGATCCTCTATATGTTGGGTTAAGTTGCTCTTAATTGGGTTTACCCTAAGTGGGGGATGGTGTTTGAGTAGTGAGATTGTAGAAATTGTCTACATTGTTCTTCTATTCTTACTTGAATTGGAAAATATGAATTCTTAGTATGCTTTTCATGAAATAGTCTTGCATAAAGTGTGAATTGCATGATCTTTATATAATTGGTATGAATTGATTGACATCATCTTAGAGACATGGTGAATTTTCCAAAGAGCATGTAAAGAAGTTTTTGATAAAATCCATGTTTTCTCTTGTTGACTTGCATTTCAATGTGCTAATTGTGAAGTTGACTTCATGAGGTAAGACAAGGAACTTGGTAATAGTCACTTGTAGGGTAAATTGTTTAGCCTTGTAATGGAAATTGAGTCTCTTTTACAATGAAATATGTTGACTCTCTTAAAAATTTAGTGATTTGATGATTTGTAATGCAAAATTGTAGGCTCATTCTTGAAAAGTGAAAGCATGTCAAGCTAAGTGTTCATGTGTATGCCTATAATTGTGTTATTTTTCCAAAATAAGGCTTACTATAAGGGTGAGTATTATGTTAAGAAAAGAAATTGTGGAATGACTTCCTATTTTGTTGTGATGTATTTGGTGTGACTTGCCGTTTAGACTTCACTAGGAAGAAAAATATATGCATGTCTGGGCTTGAAAGTTGAGATTTCTCATTTTTAAAAGAAATTGATCTTGTACTTTTCTAAGGTGTGAACTCATGATGCATGTAATGTGTTGGGGAGTAAGATATTCCTCCATGTACACCACTAAGCATGGTATGATTGAGTATGACCTTCATGTACTAGGTCTAACTAATGAAGATCTTTGTGATTTAACTAACTCAAGCTTATATGCATTGAAGTATGAGTGCCTAACTAACTTTGAGTATGAGTTATGATCTGCCTATTAGTAGCTTTTCAAGGTTTTTCTTGTAATGAATTAAGGCGTAATGATCTTGTTATTATTAGGATAAGGATGTTCTCCCATGAACATGAAAAAGAACGTTTGTGTTTGATGCATTAAAGAGTGAGTGAGTAATGATTTTGCTTGCTTGTGTGCATCGAGTGCTAAAATGATTTGATGATATTTTAAATGTTATTAATTGCTCTTATGTGCATTGAAGTCCTTGATGTGATTAAAGAGTCCTAAGTGTCATTCGAGGACGAATGTTGCCAAGTGGGGGATATTGTAAGACCTCAAAATGAGATAAGGTTTCTAGATCCTAACATGTTCGTCTTAATGTTATAAGGTCCTAAAATTCCTTATTATGTTATATATAGGAAGTGTGCAAAGTTTGAAGTGATTTGGAAGTCGGACGTCAAGGACGTCCAAGACATTCGACGAATAGTCGCTTATGTTCCTCACGTGTGTATGCATGCTTAAATTCTATGAACTGAGTCTCATAAGTCTTGAAATGGTTTTGAATGATGTTTAATGTTATTGTATGAAGTTTCGTGAAGTTTGGAGGTCAAACGCCCAAGAACTTCCAAGGCGTTCGAAAGATAGACCCTAAGACGTTCATCGTATGTCATGTTGGGGTCAAGGCTGTTTGGACGTCTTGTAGGTGTTTGTTTTGGATAAAACTTATGTGTAAGTTCTATAACATGCTAAGGTTTGTAATCGCGTTGGAAACGTCCGGGTACGACTTCTAAAGGGACCCACAAGAGGCCCCAAAAGAAGGACCCCAAAGCTGCCTAGACATGACGGACCCAACAATGGATCGTTGGTCCCCCAACGGCCCGTCGAGCAGGTCTCGTCAAAGTATACTTGCCTTGGGCAGGACTTAAGCCAAGACTTTGGCTATGTCATGGGCGACGGAGGGCATGACGCCCCGTCGAGGCCCACGTCGCGAGTGCCTGCAGGTTTGGCTGCCTGTGTGCTGCCACTTAAAGGGGAGAATGGGAAATTCACCCCACCTCCTAAACTGACTATAATAGGTTTATTTAAGTAATTTTAGGTGTATATAAGTCATCCAAAACGTGATCAAACCATTCCCAAATCCTCTCACATGTTTAAAGCCTTTCCCCTCCAAAATGTTCTCTCTAAAACCACCATTGTTGGTGAAGCTCAAGAGCTGCTTGGAGATGGATTTTCTATGAATTAATCATGAAGTTTTAGAGGTTTTCATGTAGATAAAGGTATGTCAATCCTTAATTCTCAAGTAACCTTTCACTTGAAGAGTTCTTCTCAATGTTTTTCAAAGAAATCTTATGATCAAGTTTCCAATCTTCCAATCTAGCCATGGGTTCCTTTTCAAAATGTTTTTAATGATTGAATCATGACTAATTGAAGTTAATACAATGTTTTAATGTGTTTTCACTCCAATTGCATGATGAACCCATGTTCCTTCCAAAATTGGTTTAGTTTTTGCATGGGCTTTGTGATTACGGCTTGTTCTTGATTAATTTGTGATTCTCTTACGATGAATTGCTTGTGTTTATTGTTAATTACGTTAATTAATGGTGAATTTATGATGATCAGTCCATGATGATAAATATATGAAGATTTGAACATGAATAGCCTATGTTTCTACATGTTGTCTTGAAGTTGATTGTGAGATCGATTGTGTAGACTCTTGATTATGTATGAACTGTTGTACCTACTGTTTTGTGGTGATGTAATGGATGAATTTTGTAGGTATAAATCCTTCATACAAAAAGTAATAAGGTCTTGCATGAATTGATATAGATTCCTTTAGGTTATGAAGTCAATAAGCTAAGTTGTGATGTATCTCGAATTGTGATTAGATAAAGTATGATTTCGTCTTGATTTCTTATCTAATTAGCTACTACCTAATGAGTATATTATTGATGAAATATGCATGATGATCAAAGCCTTAGATAGTTCATAGTATTGGTAAAGTCTTTTGTACTCTAGCAAATTGATAAGCCTAAATGCCTATGTTGTAACCTTAATCTTGAAGTATGTAATCATGATTTCAATATGGTTAAATGTAGGTTTAGCTACTGCCTTAGACTATATATGTATGAACTATGATCTAAAATCAATGTAAGGGAAGTTAGCTAATGATCTATGTTCTTCTACTTTCCTAGTATGTGATGTAATGTTATGGTATAATCGTGTAGTGACTTGTTCATGGTTTATTATATGGTGTATTGATCAATGATGATCAAAGGGTGAGAAATTGGTAAGAATGCTTATTTCCTCTACTCTTCTACTTCTCTATTCTTTATAGAATGTTGATGAAGCCTTGTATGGCATTGTGTGGTATGGTCCACTTATGGTGGCGGTGTTTACTTTATTGTCATTATATATGTGTTGACCATGGCCTTGAAGGCAAATTGATGAACTTATGAACATGTGCTTAAGATGATACTATGAGAAGCTTATGCTTACTTTCCTATTCTAGTTGTGAATTAGGTTGTGTGGCTATTGTTGAGCATGTGTATAACCATGTTAGGGTAAAGTATAGGTGCTGCCATTGATGTGTTAAATGGTTAATAACCCCTACCTATGTACCCTTATATGAAAGTGTAAATAGCTAAAGTTAGGAGTCTTGATTATATTGGTATATATTTTCTTGTCTCCTATGCTATTATGTGTTGTGTGCTATGTGTTGGAAGTGTAATGTGGTCTAATAGGGTGGATGACTTAAGAAGTTATTGATAGCCATTATGTGATCATGTTGGTCAATGTACACACACTCTCACTTACATGCATATTACAAGTAGTATAAGTCATTGTGTCTAAATGAAAGGTAGTTCTCATATTCACTAGTGTCTACTACTATGCATATTAAGGTGATGTTTATGAATGTATGATTTGTATTCCCTTACTAGGATGACTTGATAGGTGTACTAGTATGGGCAAGGGTATGGGACCTTGTCTATGCATTGCACATGTGTATCTTGATAGGATAGTTCCTAGGTTTGGTTCTTATGCATATGAAGGATGATTATATGAACATGTTATGAATATGATATAATGAAAGTATGAATGCGTATAGTGTCTTAGTAGGTTTATTGAAAGTATTGCTCATATAGTTATGCCTATAGACTTATGCATTGATATATGAACATGTGTGACCTTATGTGTTATGTGAAAGGTTTGCTCACATCTAAGTATACACTCACAACTTTTGTTTTGATGCATTAAAGAGTGAGTGAGTAATGGTTTTGCTTGCTTGTGTGCATCGAGTGCTAAAATGATTGATGATATTTTAAAATGTTATTAATTGCTCTTATGTGCATTGAAGTCCTTGATGTGATAAAGAGTCCTAAGTGTCATTCCGAGGACGAATGTTGCCAAGTGGGGGATATTAAGACTTCCAAAAATGAGATAAGGTTCTAAATCCTACAGGTTTGCGTCTTAATGTTATAAGTCCTAAAATTCCCTTATATGTTAATATAGGAAGATGTGCAAAAGTTTGAAGTGATTTGGAAGTCGGAGCGTCAAGAGACGTTCCAAGACATTCGACGATATTCGCTTATGTTCCTCACGTGTGTATGCATGCTTAAATTCTATGAAAACTGAGATCTCATAAAGTCTGAAAGGTTTTGAATGATGTTTAATGTATTGTATGAAGTTTCGTGAAGTTTGGAGGTTCAAACGCCCAAGCAACTTCCAAGGCTGTTCGAAAAAAGACCCTAAGACGTTCATCGTATGCATGTTGGCGGTCAAGCTGTTTGGACGTTTGTAGGTGTTTGTTTTGTGATAAAAACCTTATGTGTAAGCTTTCTATAACACATCAAATGGTACGAGAGGCCTATAGAACGATAGAGTTTCCCTTCTTCATCAATCTCATATCGTGCCATAGAAATTAATTCTATAAGATCTCTCTCTTATGTTTTCTTGTCCGGTGGTCTTTTAGATGTGATTGATTGGATGAGATTGTTCAATGCTTGAAGGAGAAAAGGTGAGTTTAAATGCTTATCTTTGTTTTATGGTTTGAATGAGTATGTATGAAGGTGACACTTGTCCTTATTTGATGATGCATATACTAACTAGGCGACTTGAAGGGTTAACTAGACTTAGGTAGGGGTATGGGACTCTTACCTACGTCTGCACTAGTTTGCCTTGATGGAGACCTTAGGAGGTTAATTACTATGTATGTGTATGATGATAAATGTGAATTCTTATGAGATGATCTCTATATTTGTAAACATGTAAATAGCCTAGTGTGCTAAAGATATGGGGTTATCCATGCATGAAAGTTATAGATGAGTGGAGTGTGTGCTAATTGTAGTTCTTGTTGGGTTATTGGTTTAGTGAAGTTATGGAGCTTTACTTGATCATTGCACATGTTAACTCTATGGGATTATGATTGGTTATCTTACCTTGCTATGTATGAAATATCTCTTATTTGATGATGTGATGCCAATTATGGCAATATATGAATTTGTGAAATAAGCAAGTGATGTCGAATGATGTAGGTCTGATATAGTTGAAGCATGCTAGAAGTTATAGTGGTTAAAGTGAATTCTCTTAATTGTGTATCCTATATGGTTTTGTATGATAGCCAAATATTAGGATTTGAACTTGGATTGTTTAATAACTACCTATGGAAGTATGCTATCCTATGATATGTATGTGATTAAAGTGTGCATTGTTTTCCTTTGTATATAAGTGGTACTTGATGAGTTGCTAGTAAAATTGGAGTCTTTTGTAGAGACTTGAGTTGTAAATATAGTATGCATGCTTATGAAGAATGAGTTGGTAAAGCTTTGTATCTTATATTCCATATTTGTTCCATCAAATGTCTAAATGTTGCACTTTTGGGTATTTGGAAGCATGCTCACTGTAAAGACTAGGCAACTTATTGTAACATGTTTGGAGAACCGACTAAATTGTCATTTGATTGGATGTTGTTGAAAATATGTGTAGAATTTATGAATATGAACATGATAAGGAATGTGGAAAAGAATTTTTGCTATTTATATTGAAGGATGATAATCTTATGACATGATGAGTCGTAGAGTTATTTCTAAACTCCTTGTTGTTTTCCTCAAATGATGTATGACCTTAGTGTCTATTGCAAGTAGGAAGACCTTATGTTAATTGAATGGTATGATCAAAATTGATGGTTGAGAATGATTTGCCTAAAATGATAAGGTTTAGAATGCCTTAGAGTTGCTAAATTAAATTAATGAAGATTCCCTCTAAAGTAGTAATCACTTTAAGTGATGAATATGAAGGTTGTGTATTTGAGATCCTCTATATGTTGGGTTAAGTTGCTCTTAATTGGGTTTACCCTAAGTGGGGGATGGTGTTTGAGTAGTGAGATTGTAGAAATTGTCTACATTGTTCTTCTATTCTTACTTGAATTGGAAAATATGAATTTCTTAGTATGCTTTTTCATGATAATAGTTTTGCATAAAGTGTGAATTGCATGATCTTTATATAATTGGTATGAATTGATTGACATCATCTTAGAGACATGGTGAATTTTCCAAAGAGCATGTAAAGAAGTTTTTGATAAAATCCATGTTTTCTCTTGTTGACTTGCATTTCAATGTGCTAATTGTGAAGTTGACTTCATGAGGTAAGACAAGGAACTTGGTAATAGTCACTTGTAGGGTAAATTGTTTAGCCTTGTAATGGAAATTGAGTCTCTTTTACAATGAAATATGTTGACTCTCTTAAAAAAATAGTGATTTGATGATTTGTAATGCAAAATTGTAGGCTCATTCTTGAAAAGTGAAAGCATGTCAAGCTAAGTATTCATGTGTATGCCTATAATTGTGTTATTTTTCCAAAATAAGGCTTACTATAAGGGTGAGTATTATGTTAAGAAAAGAAATTGTGGAATGACTTCCTATTTTGTTGTGATGTATTTGGTGTGACTTGCCGTTTAGACTTCACTAGGAAGAAAAATATATGCATGTCTTTGCTTGAAAGTTGATATTTCTCATTTTTAAAGAAATTGATCTTGTACTTTGCTAAGGTGTGAACTCATGATGCATGAAATGTGTTGAGGAGCAAGATATTCCTCCATGTACACCACTAAGCGTGGTATGATTGAGTATGACCTTCATTGTACTAGGTCTAACTAATGAAGATCTTTGTGATTTAACTAACTCAAGCTTATATGCATTGAAGTATGAGTGCCTAACTAACTTTGAGTATGAGTTATGATCTGCCTATTAGTAGCTTTTCAAGGTTTTTTCTTGTAATGAATTAAGGCGTAATGATCTTGTTATGATTAGGATAAGGATGTTCTGCCATGAACATGAAAAAGAACTTTTGTGTTTGATGCATTAAAGAGTGAGTGAGTAATGGTTTTGCTTGCTTGTGTGCATCGAGTGCTAAAATGATTTGATGATATTTTAAATGTTATTAATTGCTCTTATGTGCATTGAAGTCCTTGATGTGATTAAAGAGTCCTAAGTGTCATTCGAGGACGAATGTTGCCAAGTGGGGGATATTGTAAGACCTCAAAAATGAGATAAGGTTTCTAGATCCTAACATGTTCGTCTTAATGTTATAAGGTCCTAAAATTCCTTATTATGTTATATATAGGAAGTGTGCAAAGTTTGAAGTGATTTGGAAGTCGGACGTCAAGAGACGTCCAAGACATTCGACGAATAGTCGCTTATGTTCCTCACGTGTGTATGCATGCTTAAATTCTATGAACTGAGTCTCATAAGTCTTGAAATGGTTTTGAATGATGTTTAATGTTATTGTATGAAGTTTCGTGAAGTTTGGAGGTCAAACGCCCAAGAACTTCCAAGGCGTTCGAAAGATAGACCCTAAGACGTTCATCGTATGTCATGTTGGGGTCAAGGCTGTTTGGACGTCTTGTAGGTGTTTGTTTTGGATAAAACTTATGTGTAAGTTCTATAACATGCTAAGGTTTGTAATCGCGTTGGAAACGTCCGGGTACGACTTCTAAAGGGACCCACAAGAGGCCCCAAAAGAAGGACCCCAAAGCTGCCTAGACATGACGGACACAACAATGGATCGTTGGTCCCCCAACGGCCCGTCGAGCAGGTCTCGTCAAAGTATACTTGCCTTGGGCAGGACTTAAGCCAAGACTTTGGCTATGTCATGGGCGACGGAGGGCATGACGCCCCGTCGAGGCCCACGTCGCGAGTGCCTGCAGGTTTGGCTGCCTGTGTGCTGCCACTTAAAGGGGAGAATGGGAAATTCACCCCACCTCCTAAACTGACTATAATAGGTTTATTTAAGTAATTTTAGGTGTATATAAGTCATCCAAAACGTGATCAAACCATTCCCAAATCCTCTCACATGTTTAAAGCCTTTCCCCTCCAAAATGTTCTCTCTAAAACCACCATTGTTGGTGAAGCTCAAGAGCTGCTTGGAGATGGATTTTCTATGAATTAATCATGAAGTTTTAGAGGTTTTCATGTAGATAAAGGTATGTCAATCCTTAATTCTCAAGTAACCTTTCACTTGAAGAGTTCTTCTCAATGTTTTTCAAAGAAATCTTATGATCAAGTTTCCAATCTTCCAATCTAGCCATGGGTTCCTTTTCAAAATGTTTTTAATGATTGAATCATGACTAATTGAAGTTAATACAATGTTTTTAATGTGTTTTCACTCCAATTGCATGATGAACCCATGTTCCTTCCAAAATTGGTTTAGTTTTTGCATGGGCTTTGTGATTACGGCTTGTTCTTGATTAATTTGTGATTCTCTTACGATGAATTGCTTGTGTTTATTGTTAATTACGTTAATTAATGGTGAATTTATGATGATCAGTCCATGATGATAAATATATGAAGATTTGAACATGAATAGCCTATGTTTCTACATGTTGTCTTGAAGTTGATTGTGAGATCGATTGTGTAGACTCTTGATTATGTATGAACTGTTGTACCTACTGTTTTGTGGTGATGTAATGGATGAATTTTGTAGGTATAAATCCTTCATACAAAAAGTAATAAGGTCTTGCATGAATTGATATAGATTCCTTTAGGTTATGAAGTCAATAAGCTAAGTTGTGATGTATCTCGAATTGTGATTAGATAAAGTATGATTTCGTCTTGATTTCTTATCTAATTAGCTACTACCTAATGAGTATATTATTGATGAAATATGCATGATGATCAAAGCCTTAGATAGTTCATAGTATTGGTAAAGTCTTTTGTACTCTAGCAAATTGATAAGCCTAAATGCCTATGTTGTAACCTTGATCTTGAGAGTATGTAATCATGATTTCAATATGGTTAAATGTAGGTTTAGCTACTGCCTTAGACGTATATATGTATGAACTATGATCTAAAATCAATGTAAGGGAAGTTAGCTAATGATCTATGTTCTTCTACTTTCCTAGTATGTGATGTATATGTTATGGTATAATCGTGTAGTGACTTGTTCATGGTTTATTATATGTTTAAAGTACATTTAGCTACTGCCATATATATGAATTATTGATAAACAAGGTGTATTGATCAATGAGGATCAAAGGTTGAAGAGTTGGTAAGAATGCTTATTTCCTCTACTCTTCTACTTCTCTATTCTTTATAGAAATGTTGATGAAGCCTTGTATGGCATTGTGTGGTATGGTCCACTTATGGTGGCGGTGTTTACTTTATTGTCATTATATATGTGTTAACCATGGCTTTGAAGGTAAATTGATGAACTTACGAATATGTGCTTAAGATGATACTATGAGAAGCTTATGCTTACTTTCCTATTCTAGTTGTGAATTAGGTTGTGTGGCTATTGTTTGAGCATGTGTATAATCATGTTAGGGTATTGTATTGGTGCTGCTATTAATGTGTTAAAGTGGTTAATAGCCTCTACCCATGTATCCCTTATATGGAAGTGTAAATAGCTTAAGTTAGGAGTCTTGATTACATTGTATATATTTTCTTGTCTCCAATGCTTATGTGTTGTGTGCTATGTGCTTGAAGTGTAATGTGGTCTAATAGGGTGGATGACTTAATAAGTTATTGATAGCCATTATGTGATCATGTTGGTCAATGTACACACACTCTCACTTACATGCATATTACAAGTAGTATAAGTCATAGTGTCTAAATGAAAGGTAGTTCTCATATTCACTAGTGTCTACTACTATGCATATTAAGGTGATGTTTATGAATGTATGATTTGTATTCCCTTAATAGGATGACTTGATAGGTGTACTAGTATGGGCAAGGGTATGGGACCTTTTCTATGCATTGCACATGTGTATCTTGATAGGATAGTTCCTAGGTTTGGTTCTTATGCATATGAAGGATGATTATATGAACATGTTATGAATATGATATAATGAAGTATGAATGCGTATAGTGTCTTAGTAGGTTTATATGAAAGTATTGCTCATATAGTTATGCCTATAGACTTATGCATTGATATATGAATATGTGTGACCTTATGTGTTATGTGAAAGGTTTGCTCACATCTAAGTATACACTCACACACATGGATGATCTAGTTAGTGAGAGGGGCCTTGTTAGGGGTGCCCAAGAATACTCCAAATCTAGATAGGTGCTTGAATATGCTATAAGCATATGAATGATGAATATCCTAAGCTTATATTTTTATAAACAAACGTAATAAAGGCTTTTCAATAAAGGGAACTTAGCCTAGCACCGAGGAACTTGTAGATGAGGGAGTGACACTTTCCAACATAGGAGAGGTAGGGTTCACTACGGTCCTCATGTGAGGGTTGACACTTTCTTACATAAGAAAGGTAGGGTTCATTACGGTCCTCACGGGGTGGATAGCCTCATGACCCAACATAGGGTGTAGAGTTGATATTCCCATGAATTAGTCAAGTTTCATAAACTATGTTGCCACCATAGGATACTAGCTAGTGGATTTCTACCTAGATAGCTATGTCATGTTCGGTTCTACTTTGGCCGGTAGACCACCTTCCATCGGTGTAATGTTTTATGACACCGGATTCCATGATTAGCACCCATGGTCTATGTCGGTTAAGGTTATGATTTCCCTTAAGGTAAAATGGACAATGGAAGTAATTGAATAGGATCCTAACTAGGAGGACTTAAGGTAAGTTACTTAGGATAGGTGGAAGTAATGAACCCATCTAGACATTGCACAAGTGACTCCTTAGGAAGTCTTAGGAAGGTACCTTAATAGATATGATTATGTATGTGTCCTTTATGTATGATATTGTAGTCTTGGTTTGACTATGATTATATTGTACTATACTTCTATGATGGCATGTGTTGTCTTGTGTAGATGCTATGTATGGTATTCTCTTATGTTCCTAAGGTGATGCATTGCACCAAGTATCCCTAAAGGATTACTTAGTAGGCAAATGAATTGAGAAAAGTGTTAGATGTTAAAGAGGGGTGAGTTCACTGTAAAGTGACCTCAAATTGTACTTAAATTCTATATGCGCTTTTCTATGATGTTTGGCCTTTGATTGTGTTGCTATGAAGTATGTGGATGATATAAATGCTATTGATAAAGGTTTTATGATGATTTACTCAAAATTGCATGAAGTATGTTTTCAAAGGAAATGTCCCTTTTAAATGCATGTTTTTGCATGGTTGCCATACTTAGTACATTCTTGTGCTAATGCCATTCTTCTTTACTTTTTACACAAAGTGTAGGTTATGGAATGCTTAAAGGAGATCTATGATTGAGGAGCTTGATAGGTGATTTGCCCAAGCTAAAGGAAAGGAATCCTTAAGTTCAAGGATGTCCTACTAATGTCTTTAATGTAAAGTCTATAAATATTGTATAGTTATGTAATGTGTCGTATGGGCCGTGCCCTTAATGTACTTTAAAGTTATTGAGTCTAAGATGGCAAAGAGACTTAGAGTCAAAATATGTATTATGACTTATGTTTTATATATATATGATGTGATGTTTTTAGCATATGATGTGCTATGAAAAGTTTTAAATTTTCCGCTAAATTTACTATGCCAATGCAATGAACGATATGAGAGGCTTGTCTTAGACCTCCGAGAGGTCGACGACGCTGGTTACAATCCAAGATTGTACCCTATATTCTAGGGTATGCCTTTGGGTTGTGAAAACAGGTGTGCGACGCGAGCTGGACACGAGGTGTTCTGCCTAAAGATTTGAGAGGCAACCTCGCGATGCAAGGCTTAAACGCACCTCACAGTCTCAACTCAAAATTTAATAAAAATGAAAGGATTTTGCCCCGCGACGCGCAGCTACTTCCCACAATCGTTAAATTTGTATTTTTGGTAATTTAAATTTTAACGTAAGTATTAAAATTTACAAGTTATATGAAGCAAAGCTTTATTGATAGTCTCCTATCTTATATACTTGGTTGTGTGGGGTTATGCGGCTTCACATTACCATTGCCCTTGTAGGTTGGGGATGAGATCATTGGTATGTTTTTTGTGTATTATGTTCTATGATCCTTTGAATATGTAATGTTAACATGATTTTATGATAAAATGTCTTTGAGATTTACATAGACCTCTACATAGAAAGCATACATAGGATTCTCGCATACACAACATAACAACATATAGGAATTTAGTCTAAATCATTGTCTCATATCAACCATCTAAAGATATTCAAACAATCCGGGCAAAGCCCTTAGATAAATTCATAATTGCCACATAGGGCTTACATCAATGTCTTCAACAATAAGAAAGAAATGAATGTCTATTAGACAATACAAGTACTACTAAGATAGAGTGTGTGGTAGAATCCTCGAACTAGAGGGCATACCAAAACATGGAGAGTCTAGTCCAACCTTCTTGCTTTAGCGTCAATGATACCTCAACGGCCCGAACCTACAATGTTGGGGAAAAAGGAAAGAGATATGGGTTAGTGCAAAACAAATGTACTATGTATGGTCCCTATGCATAAAAATCGTTAATGCATGAGAAAAGGCACCATTTATTCAAAACTATGCACATTAATATACACATATAAGTAACATCATAATCATATCAACATATAAGTAATTCAAGCGACACTTGTGCAATGCCACGAATAAAGCCCCATAACCCTATCCAAGGCTAAGTATCATATTAAGCAGCCCCTTTCATGTTTACAACATATTCTCATATATAACACATGCTTCATATATCAATACTAGTCATAGCTTATCAACATAATCATAATCATAATCATAATTATAATCATAAAAGAACACTACTAGAATCGTCCTATAGGACCCCACATGTGCAATGAGTAAGAGAAGTCACATACCCTCTCTTACCCTATGTAGAAGCCTTTAAGACAACCCTAATAAGTATTCACTTACTTAACTTCTTCGTTTACTTTTATGTTGGGGAAGGAAGTGAAATAACCGACATCAGAACATGTGAGCTACATGGAATCCAATGTTCTACTCCCTCATCGAAAACAATGGTTAAATCTTGCCAAGGTGTAACCATTTGTACATAGCTATCTAGGTGTATCTACTAAGCTAGAGTTCTATGTGGGCACATAGTTAAGTCTCGAGGAGATTGCTTCTAGAAACCTTGACTTGTAAACGTGGAGGTTTACATCTCATGAGACAACACATATAATGGGAATCTGAACTTACTTAATGTGAAGAATCTTATGTGGGAGGCCTGACTTACTAAACGTGAGACCTCCATATCATTTACATGCCCTTTCTGTGCTAAGCATTTATTCCCTTTAGTAATCATATTATTACATTGTACAAGTTCACATTAGACTCTTCTAGACCCTTATGTATACCTGTTATCATAATAGCTCATAGGTGACCACAAGTGAGAACTACCCTTACACTTTAGTCACAATAGCAAGTGATTAAACCTTTCATCAACCCTTCATCATGAGAAACTACATTCAATCACATAATGATCATGCTATATCATGCACACATAATTTATATCCAATACATGTGTCTAGGATTAGGGTTGAGGGAATCATGTCATCAAAATCACAATAACACGTTAGCTATAATATCATTGTCATCTAAGTAATTTCACCTTTCATAATTGGGATCAAAGAAGAATCAAGATCATACCTCATTGCCCTTCATGGGACTTCACCCTTTAACACCCAAGAATTGACAACCAACATATGAAATAGGGCAATTCATGAAATATTATCATAACTAAAATTAAAGTAAACAAGTGACATGTTCATCACCCTCAACAATTCACCTTAATCAATCCAAGAGTTTAAGGATTTGTGGGAGGACATGGGTCAAGAGAAAACTCATAGGAATTCATCAATTAACCATAAATTAATACCCAAACAACATTAATTCATCATAATTCATCATAATTTATCACAATTGATTCACAATTTCGTTTTATAAAGAAGTCCCATGTGAGGAGAAAAAACCCTTATTTTGGGGGAATCTAGAAATCATCTTTTGAAGGACCTCTTGGGGAAAGGAATACCAAGTGTGAAAGAAACCATGACTTATGGAAGAATCACCAAGAAATTGAGTAGAAAGTTGAGGGATTTCGTCTTCTTATTCAAGCTTCAAAGCTTCTTCAATAGAGGTTGAATAGAGAGAGAAAGTAGAGAGAATTGAGAGCAATTGGGTTGTGATTTGGGGTTTTGTTTTGAGTGAGTAAATGTGAGGAAAAACTGATAGGAACTCAATATATAGGCGCCCCATGAAATACACAAAAGACCCCTCACTTAATTTTACCCTTTAACGAAGTCAAACTCCAATTTTATTTTTAGATTTTTCGTCAGAGATCAACTCCGCATCGCGGAGCTGTTCCCACAAGATTTGAAAAATTATTTTTTGAGTAAGTGGAGTCCGCGACCTGACAGCTATGCGAGCTTCACTTTTTCTCTTGGGTGAACCAAGTCCGCGACGCGGACTTGTTCCCTCCAATAACATAAGCGGCTTCCTCTTGACAGCTTGTTTGGTCCAATGTGTGGTCCCTTCGTGGACCTCTCGGGCAATCCTTGGGGGGTTGGACCTGAACGTTTTCACCATATATACTAGGTTTTACCCATTTACAGTCATTTTACAACTTTTTGGACACAATATGACCCTCCAAAATCTTCACCAAACCAAGGGACATCAACTAGTTAAATTTTTTGCTAGTTTCCGGACGTTAAGGCTTTTTCTTTAATGCTATGGATACAAAACTTCTCAAACACATTATTTACACTTATCTATGTCTAATATCATCATGTTTCAACATATAAGGCTCTAGTATAGGTCATGGAATTTACAGGGTGTTACAGGGACCGACTGAACGGGAGGAATCTCGAAATCAAAATCTTGGACTCTTACAATGTGGTATAAACACCCTTTTGAGATATGTCTACAATATTTCAAACAAGAAATTATAAGACCTCTAGGAATAGAATTTACCCCTTCCACTCTAAAACGGGTTCATTTGGAAATCAATATTGGAAGAATCTGTTGGGTAAAGGAATCCCAAAGGTCAAAGATTCTCATACATTGTTAATTGTTGAAGATTGATGGAGAAAATTAGTCTTATTAATGCCCTAGAACCCTCCTTTACTGGGTCTTCTATGGAGTTTCTTTGGGAGAGAGAAAGTAGAGAGAAGTAAGAGCATTTTGGTTTTGGAATTGTGGGAGTTAAGTGAGGTTAGATACTTAGGGTAGGCTATATAGTTAATTAACTAACCTAATTAACAAACACCTGATCACTAATTAAAATCCTAACTAAATAACTTAATTAATTGACCCAACTAACAACTTAACAGTAAAACTTTGGCAGGACCTGCTAGACCTCGATCGACTGTCAATAGGTCAACCTACGCCTTTGACCCCCTCCGTGCTGTTCATTCTTCGTTTGTGATAAAGACTAGCAATAATGGATAAGTGTTCATCGATGTAGGCACCGACACCCCGTCGATGCACCTATGCCTCATCGCCTGCCTTCGTGGGTAGACACTGTATAAGACAACTTTTTGGTCAAAATGGAAGGGTCAACCTCAAGGGCCCTTAAGGTGGTCCTTGGGAAGTCTTACCGGGATGTTTCAACCCTAAAAAACCTCTAGTACATGTTATATACCTACCACAAAATTTCATTAATTTCCGACTCTAAAAACCTTGTCAAATAGGCTAAGGCACGCTAGCACCTTTTGCATTAGTCTCCGGACGTCATGGACGTTCCTTGACGTTTTGACTCTAAAACTTCTTAAATGACTCATATACATTATATTTGACCTTAAAATAGTGTGAAAACCCTTAAAAACTCATGTTATACTCTTGATTAGGTGTTAGACTTTTGAATTGTTACACCTGAGCACTTCATCAATGAACCATTTGGGTCCTCCTCCACCTTAGAACCAAAGAAAGTAGGGGGATTCATCCTTGTGAAATCTTTAATCCTTGAAGCGGTGGTGTTATAATTGTGGTTAACTTTCACCCTTGTATCCCTAGCAACTTGAGTAGCTAACACTTGATTCAAGCTATGAATAGTCGCCCTTATATCAACGTTAGACATGGCCCCTTATTCAATAGGAACTTGAGGGTTTGAGGAGATTGAGGGTGATGCGCCTCATTCAAATTCTCTTCTTCGGAACTTCGAGCATTGTTCCTCATTGTATTAATTTCCTATAAGCACAATAAAAAGATTAGAAGAAAGGACTAGATAGAGCTAAGACTCTTAGGCACGACTAAGGAATAACAAGAAAGTGAAAGTTCCTAAGCATCACATAGTCTCTCATTCATAAGTGTGGCGTGCTTCACAATTATGAAGAATACCCTACATAAACGTAGTTTAGTGAGACATGAATCCTAATATTACTTAACATCATGCTCTGATACCAAGTTTGTTACGACCCAAAGTACCCCTTAGGCGTAACCGGTGTCGTCCTCCTCGAAGAGGACTAAGACAAGCCTCTTCGCATTCGTCATAACATATCATATGTCAAAAACACGCAAATATTAAAACTTTTACATATAAATAGTCAGATTTACATAGACCTCTCACATAGGAACCATACTTAGGCTTCTATCTTAGACAACATAACAATACATAGGAATTTATTCAAACACTTTGTCTCATATCAAAACCATCTAAACAAAGTAAAACATTCGGTCATAGCCCTTATAAAAAATCCAAAATTGCCACTTAGGGCGTACATCAATATCTTCATCAATAGGAGGAAATGAATGTCTTTAGGCAATACATGTACGACCAAGGTATAGAATATGGTATCATGCTCGAAGTAGAGGAAAAAAACAAAACTTGGAGAGTCTAGTCAAAGCCTTCTTGCTTTAGCCTCAAGAACCTCAATGGCCCGATCCTACAATGTTTGGGAAAAAGAGAAGGGATATGGGTTAGTAAAAAATCCATGTACTAAGTATGGTCCCTATGCATAAAAATCAATAATGCATGCGAAAAGGCACAATTTACTCAAAACAATGCATAATATCCAACAACCCAATATACAAAACGATATGGAATATTATAAGTCAACCCAACATATAAGCAACTCAAACAATACATGTGCAATGCCAAGAATAAAGCCCCATAACCCTGTCCAAAGTTAAGCATCACATTAAGCAACCCACTTCATACTTACAACATATTCTCATATTTTTCATAACATGCTTCATACATCAATACTACTCATATATTATAACCATAATCATAATCATATTCATAATCATAAATGAACACAACTAGAAGCATCCCGTAGGATCCCATATGTGGAATGTGTAAGAGAAGTCCCACACCCTCCTTCACACACTATAGTAACCTTCTAAACAACCCTAATAAGTGTTCTCTTACATAACTTGTTCATTTACCTTTACATTAGGGAAAGAAGTGCAATAACTGGTATGAGACCACGTGAACTACCTGGAATCCGGTGTTCTACTTCCACGCCTAAAATAGAGGGTTAACACTTACCTAAGGTGCAACCATTCATACGTAGATATCTAGATGGATCCACTAAGCTAGAGTCCTATGTGGGCACATAGTTAAGGGTCAAGGAAATTTTTGCTTGAAACCTTGACTTACTTGACGTGGAGGTTTTCATCTCATTAGACAACACATAACTTGGGAATCCTAACGTGAGGAAACCCATGTAGGAGGCCGGACATACTAAACGTGAGACCTCTATCTCATTTACACTCCTTTTAGGTTCTAAGCATCTATTCCCTTTAATAGTCATCTTATTTCATCATACATGTTCACATTGGTCCCTTCTAAACCCCTATGTATACATTTTATCATATTAGCTCATAATTCATCACAAGTGAGAACAATCCTTTCACTTTAGACACTTTATTATAATCATGAGAAACTACATTCAATGTATAATAATCACATCATAACATGCATACATACTTCATAGAAAATTCATGAATCTAGGGTTAAGGATGAGGCATTCTTGTCATCAACATCACCACAACACATTGTAAAAAGGATCATCACTATCAAAGTATCTCACCTTTCATAATTGAACTCAAGAGAGAATCAAATATTATACCTTATTGCCTTTAATGGGACCTCACACTTCAACAACCCAATAATGTATAACAAATTCGAAAAACAAAGTAATTCATGAAGTAGTTTCATAATTATAAACATCATAGTAAACAATTATCATGTTCATCCCCTTCAACAATTCACCTTACTAAATACAAGATTTGGGGATATTGGGGGAAGACATGGGTCCAGGGAAAAATCATAGGAAATCATCAATAACCATCAGTATACACTTAAACAACATTAACTTTTCATAATTCAACATAATTGGTTCACAATTACGTTTTTCAAAGAAGACCCATGTATAGAAGAAAACTCTACTTTTAGGAGATTTAGAAATCATCTTTTGGGAGGACCTCTTGGGGAAAGGAATACCAACAGTGAAAGAACCATACCTTAGAGATTATACAGCCACGAAATTGGGTTGTAATCTTGAATACTTGATCTTGGTCTTGGTGCTCTAGTGGTCTTCAATGGAGGTTTGGAGGAAGAGAGAATTTGGGATAGATGAGAGTGATTTTGATTTAAACTTTTGCGACTTGATTTGGGTTTTAAAATACTTAAAAATTACCCTAAAACATTACATAGTCATCCCAAAAGACCCTTCACTTAATTTGGTATTTTTGTTAAGTCAAATTGACTTAAAAACAACACAAACGGATCTAAGACTTTGCTGCGCGTCGCGGGGCCATTCCACATTTTGTCAAAAATCCAAGTTGAGGAAGTAGACCTCATGTAGGTCCCTCATAGAGGGAAATTATTTAGCCTCCTTGTGCTAGCTGTGCGAAGCGCAGTGACCTCTAATTCTTGGCTGGTCGCTGGCTGCTTTGGCAGCCTACTCCCCCATGTTCGGGTCCTTTTCAAGGACCCTTCAGGTGGTCCTTGGGGAGTCGTGACTGTACGTTTTGACCCTCTATACTATATTTTACATATTTAAAGTCTTTTTAAAAGTGTTAGACTTGATATGATCCTCCTAAACCCTAAACAAACATAGGAATGTCTACTAGTTCAATTTTGCTAGTTTTTAGACGTTAAGACCTTTCTTTGATGCTATAGCCCCAATACTTCTCAAACATGTTATTTACACTTATGTATGTCTGAATACATCATTATTAAACATATGAGGCTGTAGTATAGGTCATGGAATTTTTGGGGTGTGTCATTAAGTGTTGAGTGTCTCCTAAATAACTTAATGAACATAATGACTTAAGTAAAAGTATGTGAATAAAAATGTATCTATCTAGAGTAGCTCTGAATATTTCTTTGGTAGGATTGGAGAGGGTGTATGGGCATTCTCTTCATGTCTTACTTAGGTAAGTCTTATAGTAATTCTAGGTAGGGATTCTAGTTTATGAAATGGAATAATCTTATCTTAGGTAGTCTAAAGGATCTCTTTGGTGTGTGTGAAGGGATTGTATGGGTAGTCACTTCATAACTCACTCAAGAGAGCCTTATAATCATCTTTGGTAGGAGGTTCTCATGTATATGTGTTTCGATATGTTCTTGATCTTATATTGTGGAATGTGACTTATATGTGAAGTAGGTATTATGTGTGGTCTCTCATACTTTTCTTATGAAGTTTTACTCAAAAAGAGAATGTTTTACTCAAATTTCCGTTTAACATGATTATATGAATTATGTCATGCTTAGTACATTCAATGTACTAATTCCATACATTTTGTGTATCTCTAAAGTTGTAGGTGAAACTTGAGAGGAGTACGTGAAGTGAGCTTTGATTAGTATTCATTCAACCAAAGTTGGGGTATGTCCTTTGTTTGGATTGGTATTCATTCAAGCAAAGTATTGCAATAGACTTAGTATTTCTATATTTCGATTGTATGGGCCTTATCCCAAGATTTTTCATGTGTCTAAGTTGGCAACTTTAATTCCGCAGTACTTTACGTACATGTATGCAATGAATGATGTCAATGAGCTTATACAAGACGTCCGAGAGGTCAATTACGCCATTCCATGACTTGAGAAATGCCCTAATTTCTAGCGTGTACTCTCCGGTCGTGACAAGTAAGTTCATCAAGGTTAAACATATCGACCAAACCTAAGCCTAATAACATCAATCAGATTAGCACTATACGTAGAGCATCATAGTGTGATTAAGAACTACACAAAACCATTCATACGTGTGATCATCATCACAACAATTGACATTACATCAATTGCCTTCATGGACATGATCACAAAATATCGATATATAGACAAGAAGGTAAACACTGCCAGCATAAGTGGACCATACCAATCAAAATAATTCAATGTCAATCTATACTAAATAAAGTGATCTAGGTCAAGTCACCAATACTTCCAAGCTATGATCACCATTGATCAATTCATAAAAATTCATACCCAATCCTCAACAAATCATATTCAATTGATATAGATAAAAATAGGAATAAGCAATTTAATACAATCTAATCACAATTCAATTAACATGGAATCAAGATCACAAGACCCACATTATAAGCCAATTTGAGAAATTAGGAGGATCATGAGTTCTTCATAGAATTGGATTGAACTTCATCTTAAGATCAGTAATTAATCATGAATTAATCATAACAATGCTTTAGAAATCAATTTGACATTGAACCCATGGCTAGATTAAAATATAGATATTTTGATCATGAATTCTCTTTGAAAACCCTTTGAAAGAACTCCTTAGATGAAAGGTTAACTAAGAATCAAGGGTTACCATATGTTAATAGAAGAAAAGCCAACACATTTGGAGAATAAAGCAATCCAAAATTCATCTTCTAGACTGAGCTTGAGTTTTCCCTCCAATGGTGGTTTGCGAGAGTTCCTAAGAGAATAGAGTTTTGGTATTTTGATTTCTTATCGGGTGTTGGGGTTTTGAATTGTGAATATTGTTAAATAAATCCTAAAACAGTTTAGAACCGACTCCCAAAGTTAAAAAAACACCCATAGACTTATTGGGACTTTCAGACATATAAAACTTGACTTTAAAACTACGCAACCGAATCAGGGAAGTGGCTGCGCGTCACAGAGGCATCTCTTAGTTTTGGCTCACTCAATTTTTGAGGCACTGAGGCTTGTGTTGGGGGCGCAAAGCACAGGCAGTTTAAGTGCCAGGCGCGCGACGTGTGAGGGGTTCCCAATCTTTGTGCTGCACGCTGCCTTGGGAAGCTTCCTTGTCCAACGTTTGGGTCATTCTCGGGGGCTCTTAGGGTGGTCCTCGAGGAGTCATACAGGAATGTTTTGACCGTTAAAATGTCTATTAAGATGCTAGGGTAACCTATACTGTTTTTAGAATCCATAAAACTCATAAAACAAGGCAAGCATACAAGGAAACACTAGCACCTCCAAAGACCAACTTTCAAACGTCTTGCTCGTTCATGGACGTTTGACCTCAAAACCATTTCAAATAAATTGTACAAGCTGTAAAAAACTTTATTAGCAAGTTATTAACCTTTTAAGGCACATGTGATGCTCTATATACCTTAGTTCATTTTGAGGGACCTTACAATTTCACAACATTCAACACATCATCACATAAAAACCTTTGCATCATTTTGCACTTAATTCTCACAAGAAAGGTAAAACCTGCATTCACTAACACATTAATTCATCAAACACATAGGTACTTGTAATGTTCATAGGAGGAACATCCATCTCCTAATAATAATATGGTATTTACACCTCATATCATTAAGATCTCAACATGCAATATCATTTAAATCACATATAGTTATGCTCAACATCATCACTCAAGAAGAAAATCAGCAACTCATACTATATGGACATAGACTTGAGTAATATGGATCAAAAAAGATCCTTATAACTTATACATAATACCATTAAAGTAATTCATAACATATCCATGTTTAGTTATGTTTAAGAAGGAATGTGTTTCTCCTTAACATACTTACATGTTATCAGAGAGTTCATATACAAGCAATGCACGAAAGGTCTATTCTTTTGAGAACTTCTCCAATTCTAACATAGGGATGCTCATACTACCTTCCAAATTAAGTCAAAATGGCTAATCACACCACACACATCACAACAATAGGAAGTTATTTAACATAATTTCAATTTCTAGTATAACTCTAGTTTTCATGAACATGCATCATTTGGGGAAAATCTTACAATTTATAGGCATACATCACGAACATTATCTAGTCATACTATCACTTCTCAAGAGTGAGCCTACAACACTTCCCAAATCATTAAAGTCACACATTTTTAAAGGAACTCATCTTATGTCATTTGAAAAGACTAAAATTCTCATTGTGGGGCAAAAACACTACACATTATATGTGACATCAAGTATGTTCTTTACATTATCTCATTAAGTCTAATACACATTTATCATATTAAGATGCACACCACAATGTGAGCAACATGCAATTTATCAAAATTCCTTTTTCATGCAATAAGAATTTTTCAAAACATGTGTAACACCCTAAAATGAACTAAGATGAACTAGAGATTCATGAATGTTTCGTGATTTAGTTTTTTCTTAAAATGAGTTACATTTATGTTTTTAGGCAGTGTGTGAATTTTGGTGATGTTTGGTGGTCAAACGTCCATGACGTTCGGAAGGTGTGTCTTAGAAAGTGCTCATGTGTCTTGATGTGGGATGTTCCTAAGACCTAGATGAATTAGTAAAGGGGTTTAACGTCCGATTACTACCCCACCTAGGACCCACGAGGGTCCCTATAAGAAGACCCCATTTATTTGGCAAGAGGCTGCCAAACATTGACCAACGATGGCCACAAGGGACGAACAGTTGGTCAACCAACGGCCTGTAGACCTTGGGCGTCGATTGTCCCTTCAATACTATCCAAGCCTGCACAAGTTGATGACTCATCCCCAATCGACGGACTCCATAAAAGGAGCATCGATGGGGCAACGGCCCGTCTATGAGTGGGAGTTGTTTGGCCTGCCAAAAGCTGTCAAAAATCTTTTTTGACTTGGGGTGTCTGGTAAATTCACCCCAAGTCTTTTATGAACCCAGGATGATAATTTTAGGGTATTTTAGGTATATTAAGGGTGTTCACACACGTAGACTTAATTTAAGACTTCATTTACTAAAACACAAAACCTTCTCTCTAGAAAGACTCTCTCTAAAACAAAATAGAAACTTGGACTCAAGATGGCCTTAGAGGGAAGGTGGTGGACGTGTTCCATCATAACGATTAGTGGTTTTGCTTGTCATTGAGGTATGGTATTCATCCATGAACTCTCTTCCATTCAAGGAGCCCTTTCTATGGAATTTCAAAAGAAATTTTCAAACTCTAACTTCGTCTATCTTGGAGTCTATGTATGGGTCTTTCATGAAAACATTTTAAATGATTCAAATATGTATTTTATATTGTTAGGTTGTGATTTCAATGCTAAAACTTCAATGAAAACATGTTAACGCGTTTTTATCAATTTTTGGCTTAAGGAATGGGTTGAATGAACACGATTTTGTAGTCGTTGAGCTTTTGTTTCATTGTGGTGATATAGTTGTTAAGCTACTGGCCTAACGGCTATATTATGATGAAATGTTGAGTAAAATATTATAGGTGATAGAATCTTGGATAAAGTGTATGTTAGTTATGTTGTTTAGCTTTATTTATGAAATGCTCTTGAGTGGTATAGTTTTACTTGAATTATATGAATGTGCGGTTACTTGTGTATTGTGAATGAGGCCATGAAGGCATAATATGTGAAGTATGATGAAAATTATGTTGTTCTAGTTGATGTGCTTTTATGAAGCTTGTTATATGAATAAGATTATAATGAGGTTATTCTTGTTGATATGTTTTTTATAACTTGTTATGTGAAGTATGATAGAGATAATGTCTAAAGGAACTATATAATTATGTGAAGCATGTTAAAGTGTGAAATATGATGAATTAATATGTACGTATGTTTATAAGTCAATGTTATGAAAGTGACGACTTATGTGAAAAGGTGTGCTCACATGTACACACACTCACACTTTGAATGAATGAATGAATGAAGTTAAAGAATGAGAATGAAAAGGGGATTCTTGGGGTCAAAACTCATTGTGAGTTGAGATGAAGTGTTTAGTAGCAACCTCGCTACCTCCAAAGAGCTTTCCAATGTAGGTTAGAGGATTGATACCCATTGTGAGTAGAGATGTGGTGTCCAAAAGTTATCGTTGACCTTTAGTAATGAATGTTTAAGACTCCGTGAGGGAGTAATGCTTAGTACCGAGAGGATTTAAAGAAGGGGTGGTTGCACATTGTGAGTAGAGATGTTGTACCCAATGTACCTCTTGACATGAGTACTCCTCATTAGTAGAGAGTGAGTAAATTAGTATCAAGCTCCTTATCCTTTAACTATGCGCCCGCATAGGTGTAGCTATTGGTAAATCCATGTAATATCAAAAGAGAAATACCCCACCCTAGGCAAGTGGGGAACCCTCATCAAATAAGGGTAGTATCGGGATTCCATGTGTACATCTCATGGTCTATGTCGGTTAAAGATATTTCTGCACAAAAGAATGAAAGAACTAAGTCTCGTAAAAGAACGTACTAATTAGTGTATGTGGTGTTATGGGATGCTATCTATCCATTGCAGTAAGTATACCTTCCGAAAGGGGAGTCTTGGTGTGTTTTGTATGAAGTGTATGAACTAAGTCTCCTAAAAGAACGTACTACTTAGGGCAGGTGGTAGTATGGGACGCTATCTATCCATTGCACTAAGTAGACCTTCCAAAAGGGGAGTCTTGGTGTGTTCTATATGAAGTAAAAGAATGATTTATCATGTGTCTTAAATGAAGTTAGATGACTTAAAGTCTAATGTTAAAAAAGCAAGTTAAAGTTAAGTGTTATGTAATGAAGTGACATGCCTTCAAAAAAAATGAACTAAGGTAGCTAGAGCCTCACATTTTAATAAAAAGGTTAATAACATGTTAATAATGTGTTTTATAGTATGTATACTTGATTTGAGGTGATTTGGAAGTCAAACGTCAAGGGACGACCAAGACGTTCGACGACTAGTAACCAAAGGGCCTTAGGTGTTTCTATCTGCTTATGTGTGTATCATGGTCTATTGAGGTCCTTATGTGAGTTATAATAATATTTATAGGCAGTATGTTAAGTTTCATGAAGTTTAGAGGTCAAACGTTCAAGAACGTCCACGAGATTCGAAAGTTAGCCCTTTAGACGTGCTACCAAGTCCTTGTATGTTTGCCTTGTTTTTGTGTATTGTTTGAAGTTTATAATAAGTGTAGTTGACCCTAATACCTTAATAGACATGTTAAGGGTCAAAACATCCGGGTACGACTCCCCGGGGACCACCCGAAGGGCCCCCAAGGAGGACACAAACCTTGGACAAGAGGCTTCCCAAGGCAGCGTTCAGGAGCAAGATTTGGACCTTTCCCTCTCAACGCGTGCCTGGAACGCACCTCACTGCCGCAAATTTTATTTGGGTCAGAATGGAGAGGCTGCTCCGCGACGCACATCCCACTCCCAGATCCGGTTGCATCATTTTTAAGTCAATTTTGACATGTCTAAGAGCCCCAATTCGTGTGGGGGTGTTTTGGTAACTTGGGGGACGTTTTATTAACTGTTTTTATTACCTTCTTAAACCCTTTCACATGACAAAACCCAAATACCCATTAAGAAATCAAATTCCCAAAGTTCTCTTCTCTTCCAAAAACCCCAAAACCTCCATTGAAGACCAAGCTCACGAACAAGCTATGGAGTTGGATTCTTGGAGATTTCTTCGTAGATTTTCATGGGCTTTTTAATTTATAAGGTATTATGATCCTTTATCCATAGATAACCATTCATCTATGGAGTCCATTCAAAGTTTTTTTAAACATGAATTCTAAGTCAAAAATCCTATTTTTTAATCTAGCCATGGGTTCATTCTCAAATTGATTTCAAAAGCATTCTAATGATGAATATATGTTTATCTACTAATTTTATGATGAATTTCTATCCAATTTTATGAAGAACCCATGATCATCCTAATTTCTCAAATTAGCCTATGATGTAGGTCTTGTGATATTGACTTGATGTTTATAGAATTGTGATTACTTTGTATTGAATTGCTTATTGCTATTACTTTCTATATCAATTGAATTTGAATTGTGGAGGAATGATAAAAGATTATCATTAGCTTGGAGATTTGGTAAGTTGAATTATTTCTTCAAATTAGCCTAGAATGTACATTGAATCGTGTTGATTGGTATGGTCCACCTATGGTGGCGGTGTTTATATTTTTGTACATATCTATGTGTTATTATCATGGACTTGAAGGAATTAGTTGCAATATAAATTGATATGATGATTTCTATGTTAGGAAGTTGAAGGATTTAGCCTTGATTCTAATATCATGTCTAAGTGAATTGATGTTATGTGATGTTATGTGTATAGTCTTCTACACGACATATTTACTCTAGGAGTGGAGATGATGTTATATGTATATGTGTGATGATCATGTTAGGGTTAGGTAGGTCTATATGGCTAATGATAATGAATATCCTTATAGCATGACCCCTACCCATATGAACCCTATATGAATGTGTGATAAAAGTATGCTAGGAGTATTATATTCTATTGTTGAAAATGTCCTTGTCTTCTTATGATGTACTCTGAGTGTGTAGTCTATAATCCTCAATACTCTACATGTGTGTATGACTTGAGGCTTGAAGAATGTTGTACATTTGTTGTGGTCTTTAGAGGGTGGCTTCCTCTATACTATGTGATAGCCATTATGTCATAATGTTGACCAATGTACACATACACCCTTTATGCATATCTATGAGTAGGGTAGATTCATGATGACTAAGGAAAGGATAGTTCTCCTATGCATCATTACCTATTTATATGCATGTAAAGTATATGATTTATAAAGTTATGAAAATGTGTGCCTAAAGGTGTTTATGTGAAGGTAGATCTCACATATATGTACACACACGCATGCATGTAAGAATATGATATGATTATGTGAAAGGACAATTCTCGCATAATGTAGGTTCTATGATGAATGTAGAATTCTCATCCTAGATACCTTTGAGATATATGATATAAGAGGGAGTAAGTCCCTAAGGCCTATTCTTTATGAACTAAAGTTATCTAAAGGCTTGATGATGTTTAAAAAGGGAGTTATTGCTTAGCACCGATAGGGCATGTAAATGAGTTGGATTTTCTTCACGACTAGTAGTGTTGATTCCCAATGTATATGTTGTCTCGTGAGATGGAAACCTTCACAATTAGTAGTCAAGGTTTCTAGAAGCAATCTCCTTGTCCCTTAACTATGTGCCCACATAGGGATATAACTTAGTGGATCCACCTAGATAAGCTATGTACGAATGGTTGCACCTTAGGCAAGTATTAACCCTCTCTTTTTAGTGTGGGAGTAGAACACCAGATTCCATGTAGCTCACATGGTCTATGTCGGTTATGGCTATGTCTCCCAAAGGTTAAGAATTAACTAAGATAAGAATATGAACTCTAATCTAACTTCCTTGAGGAGTTTACTTGGTAGGGGAGGACTATGGACCCTACCTATACATTGCCCTAGATGACTTCAAGAAAGGATAGGATTGGAGACCCTTACGAAGTAAATACTTATGTTGTGCATGACTTGTATGAATGCATGTTAATATGACTATGCATGTGAATTACACTTGTAGCTTCTAAATGGGTTTACTAAGTATATGTGGGGGTTGGCACTCCATGTGTACATTTCACAAGCAAAATTATGAAGGGGTAGTGAGGGTGTTTTACTTATTATATGAACTAAGTAAGTCTATGACTAAAGTGTATGAAGTATTATGAGTCTTCCTATGATGTTATATGAAGTATGATGAGTCCTTATATGACGATATGAAGTATTTGGTCTTATTTCTAGTTGTTAATAAATATGTTGTGACTTGTTGAGTATGTTATTCCTAGTCTAGGGTTACTTCTTAGGTACACTTGGTGGAAGTAGCATTATGGGATGTTACCTACACATTGCACTAGTGTGACTTAGGAGTTGTCTTAGGTGATGGTCCTTATGTGAAGTTGATGTCTTTGATGTGCTTATGACATATGTATATATGTGGTTCTATTTATGAAGCATATCTATGAAAGACTATTGTAAGGTGACCTCAAGGTGATGAATTTCAGTAGGTACACTTTAGGGTTACTTAAGAAAAGAAGTAAAATAAAAGAGAGGTAATGTATGATGTGTATTGAATATGCTTATAAGTATGATAATTGGCGTTATGTGTTATTATGACTAGTATCGATGTCTATATGATGTATGTGAACTATATTGAGCTTATATGTGCCTATGTTCATGAAGCTTACTAGAAAGAACATGTTGCATGATTTCAAATGAAATGTCCTCTTTAAATGCATGTTTTTGCATGGTTGTCATACTTAGTGTCTTCTTGTACTAATACCATTCTTCTTTATCTTTTTACACAAAGTGTAGGTGTGATGGCTAGAGGATGTCTCCTAAGTGAAGAGCTTGGATAGATATCCCAAGTTCAAGTAAAGGAGCCCTTATGATTCAAGGTTTGCCTATGTCAAGATGTGTCTTTAATTTGATGTAATAAGTATAGTTAATATTTTATGTTGTTAAGGGGCGTGTCCCTATTCGATTCTATTGAATTATGTCTTAAGATGGCAAAGAGACAATTAGAGTCTAATTATGTATTATGATATTTTATATATATATGAAGTAATGTTCTAGTATATGATGTGCTATGAAAAGTTTTAAATTTTCCGCTATTTTTATGAGTATGCAATGAAGGTACGCTAACAGGCTTGTCTTAGACCTCTGAGAAGTTGACGACGCCATGTTAGGATTAGAGAATACCATAACTTTTAGGGTACACCCTCGGGTCATAACAAACTTGGTATAAGAGCATATGGTTTTGTGTTTTGTCCTTAGGTTTCAATGTCTCGTATTGCCACGTCTAGTAGAGTCTCGTAACATTGGTGCTGAGTCATGACACATCAAATGATACAGGAGGCTATCGGACGATATAGTTTCCCTTTTTCACTATTCTCATATCGTGCCATAGAACTTAACGCTATAAGATCTCTCTCTTATGTTTCATTGTCCGGTAGTCTTTTAGATGTGATTTCTTGGGAGGGATGATTTCTCAATGCTTGAGGGAGAAAAGGTGAGTTTTTGATACCTACCTTGGTTTTATGTTTGATGAGTATATGTGAAAGTGAATTTAATATATGTTGATGTGATGCCATTTATGGCTATAGATAGTTTATGAGGAATGAGATCTTATGGTTGAGAAGATTTATGATAAGGTATGGTTATAGCTTGTTAGTAGTTGTTATGGTTGAATGGAGTTCCCCGTGGAATGATAGAATGCCTTATGATTATGTAGGATGGTAGCATGATGTTATGATAAAGGCTTTAAAAGTCTTGGAGAATGTGGTAAATAGTGAGAGAGATGAATGTTGCCTTAGTATATGTAAATGATTCATAGTTGTCCTTGTGTGGATTGGAACCTTTTGTTTAGGCTTGCTCCTAAGGAGGGGAGATAGTGTGTTGAGCCTCGTAAGGTGATTGTGAAGTCTGCTAGTTAATGGTAGAAACCTTATGACTAGTTAATGCTTCCCTCTATGATCCTATTCTAAGAGTGGTAAAAAGGGGGAAAAGGAGTTTTATTCCATAAGTGGGAAGTATGATTACTCTAAGGTGACTTAGGGGGATGTATGGTATGTACCCCTTAGCTCTTAAAGAGAAGGAGAGAATTGAAGTTGCCCTACATTTAAGTGGTTAGTTGTCTTTTAATCTTGAATTGAAATATGGTCAATTGAGGAAGTGCTTAGATTGTACCTAGGCATGGTTGGTTGGAAAGTTCCACCATAAATGATGACCCTTGTAGGTTTGTCTTTACTTGCCTTGACCTTGGTGTTTAAGGGCATGAGATGATTAGGCTTACCCCTACTGGGGGATAATGTGCATAGATGGTATGATTGTTAGGGTCGTTGATGTCCCTATGATATGTTCTCTTGAACTTCTCTAGGTTGAAAATCACCTTGAAGTGTTGGAGAGAAGGATGTTCATAATCTTAGATCCCAAGAGAGGGATGATGTGCTTAGTTAATAAGGGTTGTAAGCTAATTTCCCCTAAAGTTGAGATGAGTTTCTCTTAAGTGGGTTTATCCTAAGTGGGGGAGAATGATTTGAGTATTAAGTTTTTGGATATCCCTATCTTTTCCTACTATTCTTACTCAATCTTGAAACCAACGATTTCCTAAGTAGCTTGTTCATGATAGAAGTCTTGCATTAGGTTTTAAGTTTCATGTTCTCCATATGTCATGCATGTCTTAAATGACACTATGTTATGCACATTATGAAAGGTCAGTATTGCATGAAAATGATTTTTTTATAAATTTGTATGTTTCTCATGTTGTTGTGCATCCTTACGTGATAATTGTGCAACTTGATTTCATGATATAGCTTAATGAGCATGCTTGATGTCCCTTATTATGTGTGGTGTTTTTCCCCACAATAAGAAATGCAGTCTCCTTTAAATGATACAAGGTGAGTCTCAGTGAAAAATGGGTGACTTTTGAGTTTTGGGGAATGTTACTATAGCCTCACTCTTGAAAGAAGTGATGGTTGGTCTAGCCTATGTTCATTGTTGTGCCTATAAATTGTGATAAATTTTCCTAAATGATGCATGCTTATGAAATCTAGTGATATGCTAGAAATAGAAAGGTGTAAATTTAGTTTCTAATGTTGTGATGTGCTTGGTGTGACCTACCATGTTGATTTCATAAGGAAGAAAGTATAAGCATAATGTGGTTTGGAGTAAAGAAATCCTCCTTCTTATGAATTAACCTCTATGCATTGCTTTTATGTGAACTCTATGATGCCATGTGTGTATGTTGTGACTAGGAGAAAGTAGTTCCTCCTTGAATAAAGCTGAGCATGGTAATGTCATATATGACCTTGATGGTATTATGTCTAGACTATAAGATTGTAGTTGATCTACATTATTCATGATTCTTGTGCAAGTAAATGAAGTGTTTAAATTTTCTCATGAGTTGAACTGTGGATTATGCCTAAGTGTGCAATTGAAATCCATAGTATGTTTAACTTTGTGATGAAATAATGAACATGCCTAAAGTTGGAGAAGGTAGTTCCTCCAAATGACAATGAATATGAAGAAGTATGTATGCATGAAATGAGTTAAAGAAGTAGTCCATGCTTGATTATGTTTCTTTAAATGCATGCTAAGAATGAAATTGGTGTTCCTTGTAATATAGTGCATTGACTTTTATGTGATAAAATGTTTTAGTGTCATTCGAGGACGAATGTTGTTCTAAGTGGGGAAGTATTGACATGCCCACAAAAAAAATGAACTAAGGTAGATAGAGTCTGACATGTTCCTAAAAAGGTTAATAACATGTTAATAATGTGTTTTATAGTATGTATACTTTATTTGAGATGATTTGGAAGTCAAACGTCAAGGGACGATCAAGACGTTCGACGACTAGTCACCAAAGAACCTTAGGTGTTTTTATGTGCTTCTGTGTGTATCATGGTCTCTTGTGGTCCTTATATGAGTTATAATGATGTTTATAGGCAGTGTGTTAAGTTTCATGAAGTTTGGAGGTCAAACGCTGAAGAACGTCCAAGAGATTCGAAAGTTAGCCTTTTAGATGTGCTAGTGAGTCCTTGTATGTTTGCCTTGTTTTTGTGTGTTTTTTGGAGTTTAGAAGCAGTGTATTTGATCCTAGTACCTTAATAGACATTTTAAGGGTCAAACTGTCCGGGTACGACTGCCGGAGAACACCCGAAAGGCCCCCAAGGAGGACCCAAACCTTGGACAAGAAGCTTACCAAGACAACGTGAAGGAGAAAGATTTTTGGACCTTGCCCTCATGACGCGCGACTGGAACGCACCTCACTGCCTCAAATTTTATTTGGGGCAGAATGGAGAGGCTGCTTCGCGACGCGCAGCCCCCTCCCAAATCCGGTTGCGTCATTTTTTAAGTCAATTTTGACATGTCTAAGAGCCCCAATTCGTGTGGGGGTGTTTTGGTAACCTGGGGGACGTTTTATTAATTGTTTTTAGGACCTTTTTAAACCCTTTTCCAAGCCAAAACCGCAATACCCATTAAGAAATCAAATTCCCAAAGTTCTCTTCTCTTCCAAAAACCCCAAAACCTCCATTGAAGACCAAGCTCAAGAACAAGCTATGGAGTTTGATTCTTGGAGCTTTCTTCTCAGATTTTCATGGGATTTTTAATGTATAAGGTATGGTGATCCTTCATCCATAGATAACCATTCATCTATGGAGTCCATTCAAAGGTTTTCTAAACATGAATTCTAAGTCAAAAATCCTATTTTTGAATATAGCCATGGGTTCATTCTCAAATTGATTTCAAAAGCATTCTAATGATGAATATATGTTTATCTACTGATTTTATGATGAATTTCTATCCAATTTCATGAAGAACCCATGATCCTCCTAATATCTCAAATTAGCCTATGATGTGGGTCTTGTGATATTGACTTGATGTGTATAGAATTGTGATTAGATTGTATTGAAATGCTTAATGCTATTACTTTCTATATCAATTAAATATTCATTGTGGAGGAATGATCAAATATGATCATTAGCTTAGAGATTTGGTAAGTTGACTTATTTCTTCAAATTAGCCTAGACTGTACATTGAATCGTGTTGATTGGTATGGTCCACCTATGGTGGCGGTGTTTACATTCTTGTACATATCTATGTGTTATGATCATGACCTTGAAGGAATTAGATGCAATATGAATTGATATGATGATTTCTGTGTTAGGAAGTTGAAGGATTTAGCCTTGATTCTAATATCATGTCTAAGTTAATTGATGTTATGTGATGTTATGTGTATAGTCTTCTACACTAAATGTTTAATCTAGGTGTGGAGATGATGTTATATGTATATATGTGATGATCATGTTAGGGTTAGGTATGGTCTATATGGCTAATGATAATGAATATCCTTATAGCATGACCCCTACCCATATGAACCCTATATGAATGTGTGATCAAAGTATGCTAGGAGTCTTATATTCTATTGTTGAATATGTCCTTGTCTTCTAATGATGTAATGTAAGTGTGTGTAGTCTATAATCCTCAATACTCTATATGTGTGTATGACTTGAGACTTTAAGAATGTTGTACACGTGTTGTGGTCTTTAGAGGGTGGCTTCCTCTATACTATGTGATAGCCATTATGTCATCATGTTGACCAATGTACAAAGACACCCTTCAAGCATATCTATGAGTAGGATAGATTCATGATGACTAAGGAAATGATAGTTCTACTATGAATCATTAGCTATTTCTATGCATGTAAAGTATATGATTTATGAAGTTACGAACATGTGTGCCTAAAGGTGTTTATGTGATGGTAGATCTCACATATATGTACACACACATGCATGCAAGAATATGAAATGATTATGTGAAAGGACAATTCTCACATAATGTAGGTTCTATTATGAATGTAGAATTCTTATCCTAGATACCTTTGAGTTATGTGATATATGAGGGAGTAAGTTCCTAAGGCCTATTCTTTATGAACTAAAGTTATCTAAAGGCTTGATGATGTTTAAAAAGGGAGTTATTGCTTAGCACCGAAAGGGCATGTAAATGAGATGGGTTTTCTTCACGACTATTAGTGTTGATTCCCAAAGTATATGTTGTCTCATGAGATGGACACCTTCACGATCAGTAGTCAAGGTTTCTAGAAGAAATCTCCTTGTCCCTTAACTATGTGCCCCTAGGACTCTAGCTTAGTGGATCCACCTAGATAAGCTATGTACAAATGGTTGCACCTTAGGCAAGTGTTAACCCTCTCTTTTTGGTGTGGGAGTAGAACATCGGATTCCATGTAGCTCACATGGTCTATGTCAGTTATGGGTATGTCTCCCGAAGGTTAAGAATTAACAAACATAAGAATATGAATTCTAATCTAAATTCCTTGAGAAGTGTACTTGGTATTGGACGACTATGGACCCTACTCATACATTGCACTAGATGACTTCAAGAAAGGATAGGATTGGAGAACCTCATGAAGTAAATACTTATATTGTGCATGACTTGTATGAATGCATGTTAATATGACTATGCATGTGAATTACACTTGTAGCTTCTAAATGGGTTTATTTAGTATATGTGAGGGTATTGGACTCCATGTGTACATTTCACAAGTAATTTTATGAAGGGGTTGTGAGGGTGGTCTACTTATTATATGAACTAAGTAAGTCTATGACTAAAGTGTATGAGGTATGATGAGTCTTCCAATGATGTTATATGAAGTATGATGAGTCCTTATATGACGATATGAAGTATGTGGTCTTATTTCTAGTTGTAAATGAATATGTTGTGATTTGTTGAGTATGTTATGCCTAGTCTAGGGTGACTTCTTAGGTACACTTGGTGGATGTAGCATTATTGGATGTTACCTACACATTGCACTGTGGAAGTAGCATTATTGGATGTTACCTACACATTGCACTAGTATGACTTAGGAGTTGTCTTAGGTGATGGTCCTTATGTGAAGTTGATGTCTTTGATGTTCTTATGACTTATGTATATATGTGGTTATGTTTATGAAGCATATCTATGAAAGACTATTGTAAGGTGACCTCAAAGTGGTGCATTGCACTAGGTACACTTCAGGGTTACTTAAGAAAAGAAGTAAAATAAAAGAGAAGTAATGTATGATGTGTATTAAATATGCTTATAAGTATGATAATTGACGTTATGTGTTATTATGAGTAGTATCCATGTCTATATGATGTATGTGAACTATATTGAGCTTATATGTTCCAATGTTCATGAATTTTACCAAAAAGACATGTTGCATGATTTCAAATGAAATGTCCTCTTTAAATGCATGGTTGTCATACTTAGTGTCTTGTTGTACTAATACCATTCTTCTTTATCTTTTTACACAAAGTGTAGGTGTGATGGCTAGAGGATGTCTCCTAAGTGAAGAGCTTGGATAGATATCCCAAGTTCAAGTAAAGGAGCCCTTATGATTCAAGGGTTGCCTATGTCAAGATGTGTCTTTAAGTTAATGTAATAAGTATAGTTAATATTTTATGTCGTTAAAGGTCGTGTCCCTATTCTATTCTATTGAATTGTGTCTTAAGATGGCAAAGAGACAATTAGAGTCTAATTATGTATTGTAATATTTTATATATATATATGAAGTAATATTCTAGCATATGATGTGCTATGAAAAGTTTTAAATTTTCCGCTATTTTTATGAGTATGCAATGAAGGTATGCTAAGAGGCTTGTCTTAGTCCTATGAGAGGTCGACGAAGTCGTGTTAGGATTCGAGAATACCATAACTTTTAGGTTATACCCTTGGGTCGTAACATGAAGTTATGAATGACTAATGTAGAGTGCTTAATCCAAGGGAATCCTCAGGGAGCACTAAGTCGGAGTAGTAATATGGGATGCTACTCTCACATTGCACTTAGTGTTACTTATAAGTCCTATTGGAGAAGGGTACTTACATGAAGTCCTTATGAATGAATGTCTTTCACATGTCTAGCCAAGAGTGTGGACTTGATTACCGTACGAGGTAAGCCTATGGTTGGTAGTCTTAAGGATCACTTTAGTGTGCCTTGAAGGGGGTGTATGGGCCATCCCTTCTTGTCTTACCTTAGGGAGTCTTAGGATAATTTGGTCAGGGAAAACTCAAAGGAAAATAGTTCACATTTCTTGGGATTAATTGTTCACTGTAACATGCCACTGTTTCACTGTAAAGATTTTGGAGTTCACTCTAAAGTGACTCCGTTTACTAAAATTATAGAACTCTTTTATTATGTGCTTAATTATGACTCCTACACTATGTTAATTATATATTCATGAATGTTTTACTTATTTGGCGTGAAAGCTTATTTTACTAAAATGTCCCTTTTTGCATGTTTTTCCATATGCCATACTTAGTACAATGTTTTGTACTAACCCCATATTTTTCTATACTTAATAATTATAGGTTGGATGCAAGTTTCAAGACTAGAAGACAAGCTTGGGAAAGACTCTCTCAAGACTAAGTGTGTCCTCATCTATTCGAGGGCATAGTTCTAATTCTTAGATTCTAGTATTATGACTTGTTATGTATTTTTCATTTAATGTAAAGGGTTGTGTCCCTAAGATATTTATGTCGTGTCATTAAGTTGTCTTGTAAAGACGAGATCAATCCTTAGATTTTATGAAAGATGTTTATTTTATTATTTCTAATCATGAAAAGTTTTAATTCCGCACTACTTTTCATGTTTTATGTAATGAATAATAGCTAAGGCTTGTACAAGACCTCCGAAATGTCAAGTATGCAATTGTTCCGACCTATGGATGCTCTTTTCTTCTAGGGGGTACTTTCGGGTCATTACAACATGCTTAATGTAACACTTCGAAAGTCTAAGATGTGTTCTAGGGCCTAACATGGGTGTCAAAAGGTTTAGACACTCTTTTAAGGTCAATTTTAATGAATATAATTCATTTAGGAAGTTTAGGAATCAAAACGTCAAGGAACGTCCATGACGTCCGGAAACTAGTTCAATGAGGTGCTAGTGTGCCTTAGCCTATTTGACAAAGTTTTACGAGTCGGAAAATGCTGAAAAATAGTGGAAGGGTGTCTAACACGTATTAGACTTAGTTCATAGTCAAAACTTCCAGGTAAGACTCCCCAAGGACCAACCAAGGTCCCTTGAGAAGGACACCAGCATTTGGGGGTCAAATGCTGCCCAAGGCAGTGTCCACTAACTGAAGCAACCCAAGATCGTTTTCCAATTGACGGGGCGTGGACTACTTCCGTTGATGGAGACTTAGCCAATTCTTTTGAAGCCTGCAAATGGACATACTCTCAACTTAGAGACGGATGTGCAGCACGGAGGTGAATAGTGCTCGTCAATGGACACATGATTCGTCGATCGTGGTCTCGTCTGTGGATCCACTGCTTTGATGCACGTTTTCATTTAATTCATTTAATTAGTTTTCTTAGTTAGGAGGTTAATTAGGGGTTAGGGGAGGTATAATTAGCTTAATTAACAACCTATATAAAGACCCTAACCTAATTAGACTAACCTAAGCTAGCATAATTCCCAAACCCAAAACTCTCGTCCTTCTCTCTTCTTTCTCTCTCCCAAGATGAAGAACACCATAGAAGACAAGGTCAAGGTGGGTTATAGGGTTTCAATCACCAAGGTTTCTCCAGCAATCTTCATCAAACATTAAGGTATGGGATTCCTTTCACCTTCGGGACTTCTTTCCTTAAAGGGTTCCATTAAATTGTTTTCAAAAGTATGAAATTCAAGTGGGTCTTTTCCAATATCGAATTTGATATTGTGAATTACATTGTTTATGAATAAATTAAAATGTATTATAACTTCATTATGTTATTTCTTGATGGATTTTTCTAGTTTGTAGAAGATGACATATTCCCCTTAACCCTAGGTTGTGATCTTCATGTAAATTGTGCAGTGTGGGTTAAAATGACTTGGTTATTGGTTGGATTACTATTCCATGATGTTATTGTATCAATTATGAATAAGTTAAGATGAATTATATTCATATCATACTAGTTCTTGATTAATTGATCTAGGTTCTGAAACATGTTACGAATTTGACCTTAAGTCTCTTATCTTAAGCTATGAACTAGTGATGAATTGTGACGTAGTGATTCAATTGGACTTGTTATCATGTTGGTCATTGTTGTGTGATGATATTACACCCTTATTAAATTGAGTTAAGTGTTAATGGTAGGATGTTGAAGATGGATTGTGAAGGAGACTTGGTAAGTCTTGTTATCCCTATTATTTGCTTCAATTGTGGTTACTTGTGATTAAGTAATGATGTTGTTTTGAATTATACCTAATATTAGGATTGACAGGGTTGGTATGATGTTGAATTGAAATGTCTTGACTATGGTTTTGTGAGGTGTTGTCTAAGATGTAATGTTATAAGGATGGTGATAACTACCAATGTGTCTTATCATGAATGATTATGTAAATGTGCTAACCTCACTTACATGGATTGTAATGAAAGGACAATAATCATGCAATTCTTATTGAGCTATGATGATGAAAATTATATAAGGGATAGACCCTATGAACTACATTAAGCTATGATGATTAATAACGACATTAAAGACATTTCAAAAGGGACTCTAGCTTAACACCGAGTAAACTAGAGTGAGAAGTGTCCCTTCCCACATAGGGAAGGTAGGATAACTAATGTACTCTTGATATTGGAGACTATAATGAATGTAGCATAAAGAGGGTCCCAACTATATCTCCTACTTCTTGAACTATGTTGCCCCCATATGAATACTAGCTAGTGGATCCACGTAGTTTATATGTTCATGTTTTGGTACTACCTTGGCAAGTAGTCCGCCTTCCTTCGGTGTTGGGTTCCATGACATCAGATTCCACATTGGCTATTGTGGTTTATGTCCGTTAAGGCCAGATGTTCCCAAAAGGTAAAATGAACTAAAGGAATGAGCTCTAACTAGGATAACCTAAGCGGTTTAGCTTAGTCTAGGTAGGGGTATGGGAATCTACGTAAACATTGCATTAGTTAACCTAGACGGAAGTCTTGGAAGGATGTTCTTATATATGAATATGCTTATAATTGTACATGTTATGTATATGATGATCTTGCACATTGATAATTCTCTATGATGATCGTTTTCACTTATGAACATGTGTTGATCTCCATTGCTAAAGTATGATCATATGTATTCTTAAATGGTATGATATGTGAAGTTGGATATTAGTCATGTTTCTTGTTGTGTTTAATAGATTGAGTAAGGCTATGGGGATTTGCTTAGTCATTGCACTAGTTTACTTAATGATGGTTCATGGGTAATTGTCTTGCTTTGGTTATGTTGTCATGAACTCGTGTATATGCTTGTTGATGCTATAACTTGATGATATAGGTGTCTTGACTAAGTGTTAAATTATGTGGTTTGTATGTTGGCATGAATAGCTTTAGGATTGTTGGTCTTGTGATATACATGCTTTTGACTTAATGAATTTGTCTTATTGATTGGTATGGTCTTCTTGAATATGCATAAGGCTTTCTAAACGTAAATAGCATGTTTTAATCAGATGTTCCTTTTGAGAACTACTTGATCTTATTTGTGCATATGGTCTCATACTTAGTACAAGTGGTGTACCAACCCAATTTTATCGCTTTTTCCCAACATTTTAGGTTCCCGTTCTTGAAGGGCTTTTGAGACGACTTTGACGAAGACTTGGAATTTCTCAATCATCCAAGTTGGGTAGGTCATCACTTTCTGAGGGCAATGCCCATATCAAGCTTATGAAGTTGTTTTAGTTTTAAGACTTTTATGTTCTTTCGTTTTTAATGCGTAGAAATTGTATAGACTATATGTGTCTTTATTACGTTGATGTATGGGCTAGGCCCAAATCGTTATACTATTGTTAGATGGTTATGAGATGAGACATCCATATGAGACTATGGTATATCTTATATATTTATGTGCAATAAAAGTAGAAGACTATGTAATCTTCATATTCAAAGGGTGTATGTATAGATATGAATATATATTATGTGTATATAGAGGTCTATGTAAACCTCAATGTAAAAGTAATGAAAAGTTTTAAATATTTTTGCATTTTAAACCTATGAATGTAATGATGTAAGCTAAGAGGATATCCTTAGTCCTTAAAGAGGACGACAATGCCGATTACGTATAGGGGGTGCTTCCTAGATGTGACAAACTTGGTATCAGAGCATGAGTTTTGAATATGTTTGAGTCGATGTCTCTCTCAACCACGTCTGTGTAGATTGTTACTCATAACTGTGAAGCGCGCCACATTTATGAATAGGAACCTATGTTATGCTTAGGAAACTCTCACTTTCTTGGAAGTACAATATCGTGCCTCTAGAGTTTGACTCTATGTGCTTTTAGTATCAAATCCTCTTATTGTGATTAGAGGCAATGGAGACTCGATGGAACGCGACATGAAGACTTAAGGAAAAGATTTACAATGCGGGAGTTCCTCCCTGTGGTGATCAAGTCCCTCTTCCTGAAGAAGAAGTTAATTATGACCAAGCTCCGGTCAATGCTCCTCCTTTGATGGATGGTGACATAAGGCTGCCTTTCTCCAACTGGAAAAAGCCATTACTACGCAAGTACAAGCCGCCACTACCCAAGCTCAAGCCATGAAGACCCAAGCTAACCAACAGGTTGTACCCCGAGAGGGATTTTAATAGAATGAATCCTCCTACTTTCAATGGGTCCAAGGTTGAAGAAGACCCCAAGAGTTCATTGATGAAATCTACAAGATCCTTTATGCTATGGGGTTGACTACTAGTAAGAACACTAAGTTAGCCACTTACCAACTCAAACATGTGGCCCAAACTAGGTACGTCCAGTCGAGAGACAATAGGCCTTTAAGAGGTGCGTCGGTGACTTAGGAGATGTTCAAGAAGGCTTTTCTTGATATGTTCTTTCCTAGGGAGAAAAGGGAAGCCAAAGTGGTGTAGGTCATCAACCTTCGCCAAAGAGGTATGAGTGTACTTGAATACTCTTTTAAATTCACTAAATTGTCAAAGTATGCTCCTTCGTTGATTTCCAATCCTAGGGATAAAATGAGTCACTTTGTGATAGTAGTATCGGATTACTTGCAAGAGAAATGTCATTCGGCTATGCTACATGACAATATGAAAATTTTTCGTCTCATGGTTCATGCTCTACAAGTGGAAGAGGCAGGGGCTAAGAGTAAGAGTAGAGATGCCAAAAGGGCAAGATCATTTGATGATGGTTCTTTAAAGGGTAGGCTTGATATATAAGACAAGCTTAAGTTGAAGAAGAGGTTTTCTAGTCAAGTTCCTACCAATTTCCATAAGGCTCGTGATGATAGTGTGTCTAACCCTAAGCCTCAAAATGGAGGGAGCACTAGTTCACAAACTAAGAAGCTAACTTGTAGGAAGTGTGGAAAGAAGCATTATGATGATTGCCTTAATAGGACGGATAATTTTTATGGTTGTGGTAAAAGTGGGCACAATGTTCTAGATTGCCCAAATGTGAAGGGGAAAGACAAGGAGAATGGACAAGCAAGTGGTTCTAATTATGCTCCGAAGACGAACCGCTTCTATGCTCTCAGCTCTAGAGGTGAACAAGAAACTTCTCCCAATGTGGTGACCAGTATGTTGAAAGTCTTCTCTATTGATTTATATACTTTACTTTATCCCGGTTCTACCTTGCAATTTTTCACTCCACTAGTAGCTAAAAAGTTTGACATTTTGCCCGATATCTTAAATGAACCTTTTATGGTGTCTACCCCGGTGGGTGAGTTGGTTGTTACAAAAAGGGTGTATAGAATTTGTCCTATAATGTTGCCGAATAGAATTACTTATGTTGAACTAGTATAACTTGATATGCTTGATTTTTATAACATATTAGGTATGGATTGAATGCATGCTTGCTTTGCCTCTATAGATTGTAGAACGAGGGGGGTGAAGTTTAACTTTCCAAATGAGTCTGTTTTAGAGTGGAAGGGGGGAAATTCTATTCGTAGAGGTCGTATCATCTCTTGTCTTAAGGCTTGTAAAATGATATCTAAAGGGTGTTTATATCATATAGTAGGAGTCCAAGATTTAGACTCCGAAACTCCTCCCATTAAGTCGGTCCCTGAAGTGAGGGAATTTCCAGAGGTCTTTCCTAATGATCATCCTGGTATTCCTCCCGAACAAGAAATTGATTTTGGTATCGACTTGTTACCAGATACAAATCCTATATCAATTCCTCCTTATCGGATGGCTCTTATCGAATTGAAATAGTTGAAGGCTCAACTAAAAGATCTACTAGGCAAGGGCTTTGTTAGACCTAGTATTTCTCCATGGGGTGCTCCTATTTTTTTTGTTAAGAAGAAGGATGGGTCCCATAGAATGTGTATCGATTATCGCCAACTCAATAAATTCACTATTAAGAACAAGTATCCTCTCCCTCGGATTGACAACTTGCTTGATCAACTTCAAGGGGACAACTACTTTTATAAGATTCATTTGAGATCGGGGTATCACCAACTTAGGGTGTTAGGTGAGTATATACCAAAAATGGCATTTCGGACTAGATATGGTCACTATGAGTTCTTAGTAATGTCATTTGGTCAAACTAATGCCCCGGCGGATTTACGGATCTCATGAATAGGGTGTTTCAAACTTAATAGATTCATTTGTCATTGTCTTCATTGACGACATCATGGCATATTCGAAAAATGAGGGTGAACATATGGAACATTTGAGGGTGGTGTTACAAGTGCTTAAGGAGAACCAATTATTTGCCAAATATACCAAATGTGAGTTCTGGTTGAGTTCGGTGGCATTTCTTGTACATATCGTCTCTAGTAAGGGAGTTTAGGTTGATCCAAGAAAAACCAAGGCGGTGAGAAATTGGCCTAGACCATTGACTCCACCGACATTAGGAGTTTCTTGGGTTAATCGGTTTATTATCGGAGGTTTGTGGATTGTTTTGCGTCCACTGCATCTCCCTTGACTACTTTGACCCAAAAGAGTAAGAAGTTTGAGTGGTTGGAGGCATGTGAGAGAAACTTCCAAATCTTGCAAGATAGGCTTACTTTCTCTCCGGTGCTGACTTTACCGGAGGGTACAAAAGTCTTCATTGTGTATTGTGATGCATCCCGAGTGGATTTAGGGTGTGTGCTTATGCAAAATTGGAAAGTAGTAGCCTATGCTTCTAGAAAACATAAGGTAGATGATAGAAACTATCCAACTCATGATCTTGAGTTAGCGGCCATAGTATTTTCCATGAAAATATCGAGGCATTACTTGTATGGTGTTCATGTTAATGTGACTACCGACCACAAGAGTCTCCAATATGTGTTTACTCAAAAGAAGTTGAATCTCTGACAAAGAAGGTTGTTGTATTAATTGAAGGATTACGATATGAGTGTTCTCTATCACACCGGCAAGACCTATGTGATAGCTGATGCTCAAAGTCGTATGACCATGGGTAGTATGTCTCATGTAGTGGAAGCCAACAAAGACCTAGTGAAAGATGTTCATAGGTTGGCAAGATTTGGTGTGAGGTTGGAAGATTTTCCGAATGGTCATTTTATGGTCTATCATAACTCTGAGTCATCTTTGGTGATTGAGGTGAAGTCCAAACAACACCTTGATCAACCATTGATGGAGTTGAAGGAATCGGTTCTTCGTAAGCTTAATGAATTATTCTCCTTGGGGGATGGTATTTTGAGGTATCAAAGAAGTTTGTGTGTTCACAACGTAGATGGTTTGAGGAACCGGATCCTTGAGGAAGATCATGCGTCTCGTTATTCAATTCATCCGGGTTCGACAAAGATGTACCATGACCTTAGAGAAGTGTTTTGGTGGGAAGGATTGAAGAAGGACATAGCGGAGTTTGTTACAAAATGTCCAAATTGCCAACATGTGAAAGTCGAACACCAAAAGTCGGGTGGTATACTTAAAGAAATCCAAGTTCCTACTTGGAAGTGGGAAGATAACTATATGGATTTTGTGGTAGGTTTTCCTCGAACACAAAAGCAATATGACTCCATATCGGTGGTTGTGGATAGGTTGACTAAATTTGCTCATATTATTCCCGTCAAGTCTACTTATTAGGCGGAGGATTATGCAAAGAGCTTTATAGATGAGATTGTGTGTCTCCATGGTATTCAGTTATCCATCATATCGGGTAGGGGTGCATAATTCACATCTAGGTTTTGGAGGTCATTCCAAGAAGTGTTGGGTACCAAGGCGACGTTAAGCACCGCTTTTCATCCCCAAATGGATGGTCAAGCGGAGCATACTATTCAAACCCTTGAGGATATGCTTAGAGCTTGTGTCATTGATTTAAAGGGAAATTGGGATAAGCACTTGCCTTTGGCGGAGTTTGCTTATAATAATAGTTTCAATTCATCCATATACATGGCTCCTTATGTAGCCTTGTATGGTAGGAGGTGTAGATCTCCTATTGGGTGGTTTGTAGTTGGTGAGTCTTAACTTCTTGGTCCTGATTTGATTTATTAGACTTTGGAGAAAGTTCAGATCATAAGAAACCGGTTGCAAACGGCCTATTGTCAGCAAAAGTCTTATGCCGATCATAGGAGAAGAGATTTAGAGTTTGAAGAAGCTGATAAAGTGTATTTTGAAATTTTGCCTATGAAAGGGGTGGTTAGATTTGGCAAGAAGGGTAAGTTAAGTCCTCGTTATTTGGGTCCCTATGAAATCTTGCAAAGGGTTGGTAAGGTTTCCTATGAGTTGAAACTCCGTAGTGAATTGTCTTCGGTTCATCCGGTTTTCCATGTTTCTATGCTTAAAAAGTGTATCGGTGATCCCAAGTTTATTCTACCTATTTAGGGTCTTGGTTTGAAGGATAACCTCTCTTATGAGAAGGTTTCAGTTTAAAGCCTTGATCGTTAAGTGAAGAGGTTGAGGAACAAAGAGGTGGCCTCCGTAAAAGTGTTTTGGAGAAACCACCTAGTTGAGTGAGCAACATGGGAGGCCAAGGCCGACATGAAGTCCCATTATCCTCATCTCTTTCCTAATGAAGGTTAGTTGTTCTTACTTATAATGAAAATAATGACTAAAATGGATGTTTCTATGATTTTTGGTGAAGTTTTGAAAAAATGTTCATTTTTGGTGTCATTCTGTGAAGTTACAGTTAATTGTGCATATTGACTTGAAAATTTGCAATTCTTCTTGTTTTGAGTCATGTTGTGCATTTTGATATGATGAGTCTTTATGAAATAATATTGAGCATGTTTTTAAGTTGAGTTTTGGCATAATTGACCTATACATAGTATGCTGATCTCATGTTGTTGTAAGAAGGAAATTCCTCATAATGTGATTATGAGCCTTATGGTGTGGTAATTGAAGTTTTGAATTACTTTGTGCAAATGATATGATGATGTTGTAACTCATGTTGTTATGTATTGTTGATTGGTTGGGTTGCTAGTCTTGAGTCTATTCCTTCCTTACAAATGATTTTAGTGTCATTCGGGGACGAATGTTCCTAGGGGGGGATAATGTAACATTTCTAAAGTCTAAGACGTGTTCTAGGACCTAACATGGGTGTCAAAAGGTTTCATTGTTTTAGGGTCAACATTAATGAATATAAATCATTTAGTAAGTTTAGAAATCAAAACGTCAAGGAACGTCCATGACGTCCGGAAACTAGTTCAATGAGGTGTTAGTGTGCCTTAGCCTATTTGACAAAGTTTTAGTAGTTGGAAAATTATGAAAATTGGTGGAAGGGTATCTAACACGTACTAGAGTTAGTTCATAGTCGAAACATCTGGTAACGACTCCCCAAGGACCAACCAAGGGCCCTTGAGGAGGACCCTAGCATTTTGGAGTCAAAGGCTGCCCAAGGCAGTGTCCACCAACGGATGCAACCCACGATCCATTGTCCAATCGACGGGGAGCGGACTTCTTCCGTCGATGGATACTTAGCCAAATTTTTGGAAGACTGCAAATTGACAGCCTCAAAACATAGCGACAGATGTGCAGAACAGAGGTGAACAGTGCCCGTCAATGGACACACAATCCGTCGATCGTGGTCTCATATGTGGAGCCAATGTTTTGCTGCACGTTTTCATTTAATTAATTTAATTATTTGGATTAGTTAGGAGGTTATTAGGGGTTAGGTTAGGTTTAATTAAGTTAATTAACAACCTATATAAATACTTTAACCTAATTAGACTAACCTAAGATCTCATAATTCCCAAACCCAAAACTCTCTTCCTTCTCTCTTGTTTATCTCTCCCATGTTGAAGAACACCATAGAAGACAAGGTAAAGGTGGGTTCTAGGGCTTGAATTACCAAGGTTCTCCATCAATCTTCATCAAATATTAAGGTATAGGATTATTTTCACCTTTGGGACTTATTTCCCCAAAGGGTTCCATCAAATTGGTTCCGAAAGTATGAAATTCAATTAGGTCTTTTCCAAGCTCGAAATTGATTTTGTGAATTACATTGTTTAAGATTTTTTTGGGATATTATGAATATTATAACATGTATTATAACGTAATTATTTTATTTCTTTTTGGATGGGTCTAGTTTGTAGAAGATGACATATTCCCCTTAATCCTAGGTTGTGATCTTAATGTGAATTGTGTAGTGTTGGTTAAATTGACTTGGTTATTGGTTGGATTACTATTGCATGATGTTATTGTATCAACTATGCATAGGTTAATATGAATTATAGTCCTATGATGCCAGATCTTGAGTAATTCATCTAGGTTATGAAATATGTTATGAATTTGACCTAAGTCTCTTGTCTTAAGCTATGAACTAGTGATGAATTGTGATGTAGTGATTGAATTTGCCTTGTTGTCATATTGGTTATTGTTGTGTGATGATATTACACCCTTATAGGGTTGATTTAAGGGTTGATGGTAAGACCTTGAAGATGGATTATGAAGGAGACATTGGAAGTCTTATGATCCCTATTCTTTACTTCAATTGTGGTTACTTGTGATTAAGTGATGATGTTGTACTGAAGTATACCTTATATTAGGATTGATAGGGTTGGTATGATGTTGAATTGATATATCTTGACTATGGTTTTGTGATGGGTTGGCTATGATGTAATGTAATAAGAATGGTGATAACTACCAATCGGCCTTATCATGAATGATTATGTAAATGTGCTAACCTCAGTTATATGAATTGTATTGAAAGGACAATACTCATGCAATTCTTATTGAGCTATAATGATGATGATTATATAATGATAGACCATATGACCTACACTAAGCTATGATGATAAATAAAGACATGAAAGATATTTGAAAAGGGACTCAAGCTTAGCAACGAGTGAACTAGAGTGAGGAGTGTCCCTTCCCACATAGGGAAGGTAGGATCACTAATGTACTCTTGAGATTGGAGACTATTATGTATATAGCATAAAGAGGGTCCCAACTATATCTCCTAGTTCTTGAACTATGTTGGCCCCATAGGAATACTAGCTAGTGGATCCACGTATTTGCTATGCTCATGTTTTCGTACTGCGTTGGCAAGTAGTCCGCCTTCCTTTGATGTAGGGTTCCATGACACCGGATTCCACATTGGCTCATGTGGTCTATGTCGGTTAAGGCAAGAAGTTCCCAAAAGGTAAAATGAACTAAATGAATGAGCTCTAACTAGGATAATCCAAGGGGTTTACCTTAGTCTAGGTAGGGGTATGGGACTCTACTTGATTATTGCACTAGTTAACCTTGAGGGAAGTCTTGGGAGAATGTTCTTATATATGAATATGATTATAATTGTACATGTTATGTATATGATGATCTTGAACACTGATGATACTACATGATGATTGGTTTCATTTATGAACATGTGTTGATCTCCATTTCTAAAGTATGATGATATGTATTATTAAATGGTATGCAATGTGAAGTTTGATACTAGTCATGGTTATTGTTGGGTTTACTTGATTGAGTAAGGTTATAGGCTTTGCTTAGTCATTACACTAGTTGACTTGATGAGGGTTCATGGGTAATTGTCTAGCTTTGGTTATTTTTTCATGAACTCTTGTCTATGTTTTTTGCTACTATAACTTGATGATAGAGTTTTCTTGACTAAGTGTTCAATTATGTGGTATGTATGTTGGCATGACTAGCTTTAGGAATCTTTGTCTTGTGATGTACATGCTTTTGACTTAATGAATATGTCTTATTGATTAGTATGGTCTTCTTGAATATACATAAGGATTTCTAAATGTAAATTAGCATGTTTTAATAAAATGTCCCTTTTTAGCATGATTTGATATTATATGTGCATATGGTCTCATACTTAGTACAAGTGGTGTACTAACCCCATTTTCTCCCTTTTCCCCAACATTTTAGGTTCCGGTCATACATCAATAGCACTTAATCAATGATAACATATATAATACTTCTAACCTTGAAAACCTCATTCAATTATCATAACATCATTAATGCACCCTATAACATTAACTAGAAGGAAAACTAGACATATAGCTTTGCATGTGTGATCATAATAACCTCACTTTACAATTAAATTGCCTTGAAGGCCATGATCACATCACAGATAGAATGAAAAAAAAGTAGAGGATTCTAGGTATATTCACCAATTCCCCAAGCTTTGATCATCATTGATCAATTCCCAACAATTCATAGACATGTCATATAGAAAACAGTAGCAATAGGCAATGTAACAATCTAAATCACAATTCATCAACATCTACGCAAGATCGCATTACCCACATGATAGGCTAATATAACACTCCAAAAGTCCAAAACCTAATCTAGAGCCTCACATGAGTATCTAAGGTTTGTAACATTGTTTTAAGGTAGAAAATAATGTTTATAAGTCATATAGGAAGTTTTAGAGTCAAAACGTCAAGGAACATCCATGACGTCCGGAGACTAGTGAAAGAGGGGCTAGTATGCCTTACCCTATTTCACGGGGTTTTAAAAGTCGTAAATTGACGGAATTTGGTGGAAAGGTGTTAAACACATATTAAAGTACTTTTAGGGTCGAAACGTTTGGGAAAAACTCCCCAAGAACCACCCTAAGGGTCCTTGAGAAAAACCCTTCCATTTTGGCTAAAAGATGTAAAAAAGCAGTGGAAACCTACGCTTGCCATTGACAGGGGCGTAGGTTGGACGACGGGGCGTTTATGCCTCCTTAGTTGTACACTTAGAAACTTTTCCATATGTTTAAAAAAACATAGTCTCTTATCAAAACTACGGTGTGCAGTATGGGGGTAAAGGTGGTCGTCATCTGTCCTACGGCCCGTAGGTCGGGGGCTCGTAGGCCAGGCCTGCGTTTAACGGTAAAGTTAGTAAGGGGTTCAATTAATTATTTAATTAGTTAGGGGGTTAATAAAGGGTTAAGGGGTGGTTAATTAAGTTAGTTAAATGACTATATAAACTACCCTAAGCGTAAACCCAACTTAACACCTCACTTGTCTCAAACTCAAATTACTCTTCCTTCTCTCTACTTTCTCTCTCCCAAAGAAGACTCCATAGAAGTCCAAAGACAAGGGAAATATGGCTTCAAGAACATCTATTTCCTTCACCAATATTCTAGGAAAATCAAGGTATGTTAACCCTTCACCTTTGGGATTCCTTTTCCCAAAGGGTTCTTTCAAAATTGGTTTCGAAAAGATGATTTTCATATGGGTTCTTCCTAATACGAATTTGAACTTCTAAATGGTGTTATTTATGGTTTAATTTGATTATTATTATTAGATTAGGTTGTATTATTGTTCAAGTACATTGTTTCTCTAATGAATTAACCAAGTATGAGGAATAGATCATGAATTGACCCAAATTCCCTAACTCTAGGTATTCAACTCATACTGAATTGACTAGTATTGATGCAATTGAGTTAGTTACTGTGAAAATTACTTTTTTATTATGTTGTTACACCTATTGATTGTTGAAATTGTATTGGTTGAGGGTAAGACCAATGATGATGGTCTTTAAAGGAGAAATCGGTAAGACTTTGTGATCCAATGATGATGGTCTTTGAAGGAGAAATTGGTAAGACTTTGTGATCTTAAATCATTACTTCAATTGTGATGGCTTATACTTGGTGATGAAGTTAAATTAAAGCATTTTTGTGATTGTATTAGGTAGATGTTGGTATGATGATGAAATTGAAATTTCATGATTATATGATTGTGAGATTGTGGTTAAGTTGTAATGATATAAGGTTTGTTATGAATTTCATATGTCCCTTATTATGATATTTTGATGATAATGTGCTAATCTCACATATGAGGGTTGTATTGAAAGGATGTTCTCATGCAATTCCTATTGATCTAATGATGATGATTTACAAGGGGTTAGTCTTTTATGACATAAACTAAGATATGATTAATAAGGAAGGCTTAAAGACATTTCAAAAAGGGACTTTAGCTTACCGACGAGTGAACTTGACAATGAGAGGTTTTGACTTCCATTAGAGGAAGATTCACCCGATAGTTTCACATGAGGTGTTGACTCCCCTAGGAGGGAGATTAACCCTATGATTTCTCATTAGATGAGGGCTCCAATTCTAATGGGAATGTAGAGGGTTCAAGACATATCTCCTAGTTCCTTAACTATGTTGCCCCCATAGGAAGACTAGCTAGTGGATCAACCTAAAAAGCTATGTTGGTGTGTTAGTTCTACCTTGGAAATTAAAGCACCTTCTTTCGGTGTAGTGTTCATCACACCGGATTCCATGTTTAGCTCACATGGTCTATGTCGGTTAAGACAATTGTTCCCAAAAGTAAAATGAATGACTAAAGGTAAATGAATATAGACATTTATTAGGATAACTTGAGGGGTCTACTTAGGATAGGTAGGGGTATGAGACCCTATCTAGACATTGCACAAGTAAACTCTAAAGGGAGTTCGAGGATATGGTCTTATGTATGATGTTATTCTGAAATATATGATGTTGACTTTATATGATGATACTCTTCGATGATGATGACTATATTGTTGAACATGATGTTGGTCTAAATTAATGCATATAGTGATGACTATCAATGATGATATGTATTATGTAACAAAGCAATACTTATTATCTATTGTCTTGTATACTTGGTTGAGTAGGGTAATGAGACTTCACATAAGCATTACAGTTGTGGACTTGGGATGGGATTGTTGGTAAGGGTTTTTCATGCCTATGTTAATATGAACTGTTGAACTTGTTACGTTGATATAATTCTTATGTGAAGTTGATATGGTTCTTATGTTGAGATATATTAATTATGAACATTACTTGAGTTATTATGATCATTATGTCTTATATGCTCTCCTGTATGTGCATTAAAGGATTCCTATGACTTAGCATGTTTTCTAAAGTAAATGTCCCTTTCTCATACATTCTTTCAAATGTTTTATGTGCATGTTTCCATACTTAGTACAAGTATCGTACTAACCCATAATTCTATGTTTTCTAATATTTTGTACGTTTTGACCGTTGAGCTTTTCGAGGGCCATTAAAGAAGACTTGGATTCTCCTCCTCCAAGTTTGGTAGGTCCTCACCTTTTGAGGACGATGCCACTATCTAGCTTTTGTTGTTGATTTAGTTTTAAGACATTTTGTTGTTTCCCTTTCATTTGAAGACGATTGTTGTATAATCCTATATGTGGCTTTTGTTTTAATGGAGTATGGGCTTTGCCCAAATGTTGCGTTGGTTTAATATGAGACTTATCCTAGACTTCCTATGAAATTATATTGCTATATTATGTATGAGAAATAAAAGTAGACGCCTAAGTAAGCTTCTTATGCAAGGAATCTAAGTAAACTCCCTATGGATATATGATGTGTAAGAGAGAGGTCTATGTAAACCTCATTATGTAGAAGTAAATGAAAATTTTGTCAATTTTCCGCATTTTAACCTATGATATGTTATGACGGCTGCTAAGAGTCTAGTCTTAGTCCTCCTCGAGGACGGCGACGCCAGTTACGTCTAGGGGGTGCTCCCTGGATATAACAAACTTGGTATCAGAGCATGAGATTGAATATAATTAGGATTGATGTCTCATTAAACCACGTCCATGTAGATTCTTATTCATAATTGTGAAGCACACCACACTTATGAATGAGAGACTATATGATTCTTAAGAAATCTTATCTTCTTGTATTCCTATGTCGTGCCTCTAGAGTGTACTTTATGTATGCTTCTCACCTAAAACTTTTATTGTGGTTATTTATATGAATACTCGAAGGGAAGATGCAAGAAGGGACGAGGAAGGGATTGAGAATGCGAGAGCTCCTCCTAATGACAACCAAGCTCCTCTACAAGACCAACAAGTTCCTCCACTTGAGCAAGTTCCTATGGGTAATCAAGTTACGGTTGGTCCTGCTCTACCTATGAAAGATGGAGAGATAAGGTCGGCATTTATCAATTTGTCCCAAGCCATAACCTTTCAAGCTAATGTCGTTGTAACAACCCTAAAAATGAATAAGATAAATACTTAAGGTGTCAATAATGCTTGCGATTAGGCCAAGGTTCACACGGATTGATACGCGTAGAACCAGACCTCAAAACCATTACTACGACCAAGCCAACTAACTTGGGCAGTTAATTGAGCTTGGAAAGGTTGGAACCAACCATTTGAGGCTCACAAAAACGAAGATTTAATCGAAAGAGTCTTTACCGGACTTAAAAGAAGAAATTTTAAGTTTTGAGGGTCCAGGGGTAAAATGGTCTTTTCCAGGCCAAGGGTAATATTGTAATTACCCTGAGGAATTAATTAATTAATTAATTAATTAATTAAAAAGAGGGCAATTCGGGTTGGGCGACCGAAGTGATCCTTTTTGGCATAATGTGGGTCCCTCGGGTTCGTAGCAACCCATCTGAAGCAAGACGATTGATGATTTAAT
>JAJJBR010002751.1:0-14661 GCA_022817965.1 Solanum lycopersicoides
TAGTCATAAAAGCCGTCTCATCTCATAAACCATCTATCAAGCAATAAATCTTGGGCATAGCCCTACATCAATACAAGAAGCCACATATAGGCTATATACAACATCGTCTCAAACGAATAATAGATTCAATATAGAATTAGAGTAACTAAGAAACATAAAGTAAGATGTCGGCAACGCCCTCGGAGAGTGAGGACCTACCACTTGGATGGTAAGATATCCAAGTCTTCCTTTCAGCAATTCGGAGCAAGTTCAACGACCCGAACCTAAAATGTTTGGGAAAAAGGGAAAGAAATGGGGTTAGTACTCCACATGTACTAAGTATGGAACCATGTATACAATTACCAATCAAATATACTTATTTAAGACAAATCATTATAAAACATATACAAGTGAATCATAGGCAAAGCAAAGCATACTAACTATAACTTTCATAAAGTCGCAAGTGCAATGATCAAGTAAATTCCCATGACTCTTACTTAATCAAGTAACCTATCAAGACTAAAATTAGCAATTAACCTTACCTAACATACTCTCCCATTTCATGAAAACATTCTTCTTCAACCAAAGCAACAACCTTATACTCATAAGCATGTTATTCAATGTACAAAGTTATTTACATTACATCACTACTTTACATACATAACATTGACCTCTCAAAGCTCCCATCAAGGAAAACTAGTGCAAGGCTTAAGTAGAGTCCTATACCCCTACCTAAGTTATAGCTAAACCCTTTCAAGTTACTTCGATTAGTCTATATCTTACTCATTCATTTTAGTTTAGGGAAACCTTGCCTTAACCGACATAGACCACATGAGTAAATGTGGAATCCGGTGTAATGAAACCTTACACCGATGGAAGGTGGTCTACCGGCCAAAGTAGAACCTAACATAAACGTAGCTATCTAGGTGGATCCACTAGCTAGTATCCTATGGTGGCAACATAGTTCAAGAACTAAGAGGTAGATATCCCTATTCATACCATTAGGTAAAGTTGGCCGCTCCTCATGGGAATCCCTTAAATCACATGTCCCATAAACAAGGGAGTTAACATCACATGGGCAACTTTAGGATGATTCTTTCCTTCTATGGATAAGTCATCACTTCCCATTGTCAAGTTCGCTCGGTGCTAAGCTAAGTCCCCATTTAGAGAAGTCTTTAATACTTTATTAATCATCTCAATTAGTTTAGATAATAGGGTTAAACCCTTGTATATTCATCATCATAGCTCAATAAGAATTGTATGAGAAATAATCTATTCATTAACAATTCATATAGGTGAAGTTAGCCCTTACACATCTCATCACAATAGGGCGCATCTTTACATAACAACTTCCCTATATCATGTATTCTTAGGCAGACTCACAACCAACCTAAACATTTCAATTTAATCATCATACCAACCTATCACCTTAAGCAAGGTATACTTCAACACACATTATCACTTGATGACAATTAATCACCATTTGAAGCAAGGATTAGGATAATGAAGACTTACCAATACTTCTCCATAGTTCACCAATAAAAAGGCCTTACCATCAACCCATAGACTAACCCAATTTGGGTCATCACATCAATGTAATTCAATAGTCAACGTAAGAACTAATTTAAGAGAAGCACTATACCATAATGCAATACTACATCAAAGCTTCGTAACATGATATCAAAGTCTATCTTCTTACCCCAGATTCGATACTCAAGAAATAGGCAAGAAGAACTTCAATTCACCATAATAGATTCATGATCGATGCAATAACAATCATTAAATATGATTTAAACAAGAACTAGATCAATTACTTCAATCCAACCCAAAATTCATATCAATCTCATACCTAGGGTTTAGGGTTAGGGGTCATCACCCACAATCTAGATCAAACTACATCAATTCATCATAATCAAGTTGCAATACATGATAATCTATTAATTATAACTCAAATAATACCTAAACAACTCAATTCATATACTCAAATTCGAAATTGGATGAAACCCATATGAAACTCAACTTTTTAGAAAATCTTTGAAGGAGCCCTTTGAGGAAAGAAGTCTCAAAGGTGAATTAGATCCCATACCTTAAGGTTTGATGACGTTTTGATGGTGATTTCGTGAAAAACCAGTCCCCAATGATCTTCCCAAGCTATTCTCCAATGGAGTCTTCCAATAGAGAGAGAAAGTAGAGAGAAGGAAGAGAGTTTTGTTTGGAGAATTGTCATTAGGTTAATGAAGGTTGGGTATTTATAGTGGGTCTTAAGTCACTTAATTAGTCTTCCCTTAATCCCCTAATTACCCCTAAGACACTTAATAAAATAATTAACTAAAACTTAAATCCCTGAAAAACACTACAGGCCCTCCACGACGACTCCCCGCCGACGAGCCGTCGTGCGTGACGGACAGGCCCCCCTCCGTCCTGCACGTCCGTCGCGTTGGTCAGAGACTGTGCAGGCGGAGGCTTTCTTCCAGCAGCTAAGTCTCACGACGGTGGCCTCGATGCCCCATCGCGCCTGACGCCCCGTCATGGGGTCCGTCGTGGCCTACTGTCTCAAGGGTCCTCCTCGAGGCAGTTAGTTGATCCTCGGGAGTCGTACCCTGACTTTTCCAACATGAAACCATCCCACACTATGTGTTACAATTTGTTTACTAAATTTCGACTCTTAACTTGGTTAAACTAAAAGGACATTCTAGCCCTCTTATGAACCAACTTACCGGACGTTATGAACGTTTTAGTTCCAAAACACTTCAACGACTCCATATACGCCTAATTTGGCTAGTAACAATGGTTTAGACCTTAAGGAGCCTATTTAAGTCTTATAACATGACCTTGGGATTTCAAAATGTTACATTATCCCCCCTTAAACATTCGTCCCCGAATGACACCAAACACTCTTTAAATGAGGGAATAGACTCAAGACTAGCATCTCTACCAATTCACAATATTCAATTAGCATGAATCATATTATTTCAATAAAAATACTTAAAAATCATTTTATCATACATAAGCTCCAAAATTTCCTCATGAGGTTTGTCCTTTTCACATATACATGAGCTCAATCATTTATTTCACAAGTCAATTAGCACAAAGTTCATCTTATCAATATGCTCGATACACGACTTGACTCAAATATGCAAGAAGCAAGACAACTTTCAAATTTATCTAAGGTCACCTTAAAGTGACTCCATTTTAGAAGTCTCCAAAACTAGGAGTTTTGCAAAGCTTCACCAAAACATCAAAGATTCACAATATCTAACGTATTTAGTCAATCTATCAACAATCACCCATATAGAATTATATGACTTTTAAGTCCGAGGCAACCCTACCACAAAGTCCATATTAATGTCTTCCCACTTCGAGGTAGGTATTTGGATCTCTTGTAGTAAGCCACCCGGCTTTTGATGTTCCGCCTTCACTTGTTGGCAGTTTGGACACTTAGCAACAAATTCTTCTATGTCCTTCTTCAAACCTTCCACCAATATATTTCTCGAAGTCATGATACATCTTAGTAGAACCCGGATGGATGGAATAGTGGGATCCATGGGCTTCTTCAAGGATCCGATACCTCAATCCATCAACATCAGGAACACATAACCTCCCTTGGTACCTCAACACACCATCTCCTCCTAAGGAGAAAGACTCATTCATCTTGCCAAGAACAGATTCTTCAACTCCATCAATAGTTGATCAAGGTGTTGTTTGGACTTCACCTCAACCACCAATGATGATTCAGAGCTATGATGAACCTGGCACCTCCATTTAGAGAACTCTCTAAACGAACACCCAATCTAGTCAAACTATGAACATCTTTCACTAATTCTTTCTTGTATTCATCAAAATGAGACACACTACCCATAGTCAGACGGCTTAGAGCATCCGCCACCACATTGGCCTTGCCGGGGTGATATAGGACACTCATATCATAATCCTTCAACAATTCCAACCACCTTCTTTGTCGGAGATTCAACTCTTTTTGAGTAAACACATATTGAAGACTCTTATGATCGGTGAAAACATCCACATGAACACCATACAAGTAATGTCTCCACATTTTTAAAGCAAACACTACGACCGCTAATTCAAGGTCATGAGTGGGTAATTTCTCTCATGAACCTTAAGTTGTCGTGAAGCATAGGCAATCACCTTCCCATTTTGCATAAGCACACACCCAAACCTATGCGGGATGCATCACAATACACAACGAACCCTTTAGAACCTTCCGGTAAAGTTAATAGGAGCTGAAGTAAGCCTATCTTTCAACAGTTGGAAACTCTTCTCGCAGGCCTCCGACCACTCAAACTTTTTACCCTTTTGAGTTAATGAAGTCAATGGAGATGCAATGGATGAAAAACCTTCTACAAACCTTCGATAATAGCCTGCTAAACCCAAGAAACTCCTAATGTCAGTTGGGGTCAAGGTCTAGGCCAGTTTCTTACCGCATCAGTTTCCTTGGGTCTACCTCAACTCCCTCACTAGAGATGATGTGCCCAAGAAACGCTACCGACCTCAACCAAAACTCACACTTGCTATACTTGGCGAACAATTTATGCTCTTTAAGGGTTTGCAATACTACCCTTAGATGACTCATGTGATCAACCTCATTCTTCGAATACACCAAGATATCATCGATAAATACAATAACAAATGCATCAAGGTAACTTCGAAACACTCTATTCATTAGGTCCATGAACGCCGGAGCATTTGTGAGACCAAAGGACATAACCACGAACTCATAATGCCCATACCTAGTCCGAAAGGCCGTCTTTGGAATATCTTCATTTCTCACCCTAAGCTGGTGATACCCTGACCTCAAGTCAATTTTGGAGAAGTAACTCGCTCCTTGGAGTTGATCAAATAAATCATCAATCCGAGGAAGAGGATACTTGTTCTTGATAGTAACCTTGTTGAGTTGGCGGTAGTCAATACACATTCTCAAGGACCCATCCTTCTTTTTCACGAACAAAACCGGAGCACCCCATGGAGAAATGCTAGGCCTTATAAAGCCCTTGTCTAGCAAATCTTTAAGTTGTGCCTTCAACTCCTTTAACTCGGCCAGCCATTCTATAAGGAGGAATAGAGATAGGGTTTGTTTCGGTAGCAAATCAATACCGAAATGATTTCCGTTCGGGAGGAATGCCGGGAAGTCGGAAGGTCATCAGGAAAGACCTCCATAAATTCACTCACCACGGGACCGACTCAATAGGAGGAACTTCGGAATCGACTTCTTGGACTCTCACAATATGATAAAGACACCCTTTTGAGATCATTTTACACGCTTTTAGACATGATATGAAACGACCTCTAGGAAGAGAATTTTCACCCTTCCACTCGATAACGGGTTCATTAGGGAAACTAAACCTCACAACTCTAGTTCTACAATCAATAGAAGCGAAACTAGCATGCAACCAATCCATACCTAAAATGACATCAAAATCAAGCATGTCTAGTTCAACTAGATCAACATGAGAAACTCTATGGGTATAGAAATAGGACAATTTCGATAGACTCTTTTTGCTACAACCGACTCACCCACCGGAGTAGACACTACAAAAGGTTCATGCAAATCATCGGGTAAAGTACTAAACTTCTTAGCTACTAAGGAGTAACGAAAGACAAAGTAGCACCCGATCAAGTAATGCATACACATCAATAGCAAAGATTTGTAACATACCAGTCACCACATCGGGAGAGGCCTCTTGGTCATCTCTCGAAGAGCATAAAAAATTCTTCTTAGGAGCCTCACTTGCTTGCTTTTGCACATTCCTTTCTCGGTTCCTTATGTTAGGGCAGTACCTAGCTTTGTGATCACTCTTTCCACAACTAAAGCAATTCCCCGTTCCGATCAAGCATTCACCATAATGTTCCTTTCCACACTTAGCACAAGTAGGCTTCTCATTAGATGAGTTTCCACCCTTTCCCTTTGCAACTTTAGGTCTAGGGGCTTTAGAATCCCTAGTATTGGGAAATTTGGATGGAACTTGATTTGAGAACCTCTTCTTAAATCTAGGCTTGTCTTGAATTCCAAACCTATCTTTAGTAGTTCCACTCTCAAAAGACCTTGTCCTTCTTAAGTCCTTATCCTTATCCTTCCTTTTTACTCTAGCCTCCTCAACCCTTTTTGCATGCACCATGAGACGACCAATATTCATGTTATCATGAAGCATAGCCGATTGACATTCTTCTTGCAAATCATCCGATAGACCTGTCACGAATTGACTCATCTCGTCTCTAGGATCGGAGACCAAAGAAGGAGCATACTTAGCCAATTGAATGAACTTCAAAGAGTACTCATGAACACTCATTTCTCCTTGGCGGAGATTGATAAACTCCACCACCTTAGTTTCTCTCATCTCTCTAGGGAAGAACCGATAAAGAAAAGCCCTTTTGAACAACTCCTAAGTCACTAGCCCACTTTGAAGTGGCCTATTATCCTTCCATTGCACATGCCATGTCTGAGCCACATCCTTGAGTTGGTATGAGGCCAACTCGGCATTCTCACTAGAAGACAACCCCATAGCACACAAAATCTTATAAACCTCATCAATGAATTCTTGAGGGTCTTCATCAACCTTAGACCCATAGAAGATAGGAGGATTCATTCGGGTGAAGGCTCTAAGTCGGGAAGCCATAGTTTGCTCATGAACTCTAGGTGCCAAATCCCTATTAGCTTGGGCAGTCATGGCTTGGGCCATTTGAGCAAGAATAGCCCTCATATGAGCCTCTTCCATAGGTGGAGGATCAACGGGAACCTGATCATCAACAGCAATCTCTTCAAGAGGAGGAACTATATCACCGCGGGGAGGGATTCCCGCAGCAGCAATCTCCTCCTCAAGTATTCTGGCTGCATTCCTTCTAGTATTCATTTCCTATAACCAAAATATAAGGTTTAGGCAAATACATATACGACGTACATTCTAGAGGCACGATATGGATTTCCAACAATGAGAGTGATTCCTAAGCATCAAATAAGTTCCTATTCATAAGTGTGGCGCTCTTCACAATTATGAATACAAGACTATATAACGTGGTTGAGAGAGACGTTAACATCAAGGATATTCAACCTCATGCTCTGATACCAAGTTTGCCACATCCTGGTTTACCCTCTAAACGTAACCAGCATCGTCGTCCTCTTTGAGGACTAAGACAAGCCTCTTAGCCTCGTCATAGCATTCATCGACTAAAATTGTGAAGGAATTTAAAACTTTTTATCTATAAGTACTCGGAGGTTTACATAGACCTCTACATACACATAATCGTATTTATATCAAGTATACATAGGCTTGTTCGTATAAGAAGATTACATAGTCTTCTACTTTTATTTCACCCATTTATATAGTAAAGAATAATAGTCATAAAAGCCGTCTCATCTCATAAACCATCTATCTAGACAATAAATCTTGGGTATAGCCCTACATCTATACAAGAAGCCACATATAGGCTATATACAACCTCATCTCAAACGAATAATAGAGTCAATACAGAATTAGAGTAACTAAGAAACATAAGAGTAAGATGTCGGCAACGTCCTCGGGAGAGTGAGGACCTATCACTTGGATGGTAAGATATCTAAGTCTTCCTTTCCAGCAATTCGGAGCAAGTTCAACGACCCGAACCTAAAATGTTTGAGAAAAAGGGAAAGAAATGGGGTTAGTACTCCACATGTACTAAGTATGGAACCATGTATACAATTACCAATCAAATATACTTAGAAAGGGATATTTAAGACAAATCATTATGAAACATATACAAGTGAATCATAGGCAAAGCAAAGCATACTAACTATAACCTTCATAAAGTCACAAGTGCAATGATCAAGTAAATTCCCATGACTCTTACTTAATCAAGTAACCTACCAAGACTACAATTAGCAATGAACCTTACCTAACATACTTCCCATTTCATGAAAACATTCTTCTTCAACCAAAGCAACAACCTTATACTCATAAGCATGTTATTCAATGTACAAAGTTATTTACCTTACATCACTACTTTACATACATAACATTGACCTCTCAAATCTCCCATCAAGGCAAACTAGTGCAAGGCTTAAGTAGAGTCCCATACCCCTACCTAAGCTATAGCCAAACCCTTTCAAGTTACTTCGATTAGTCTATATCTTATTCATTCATTTTAGTTTAGGGAAACTTTGCCTTAACCGACATAGACCACATGAGCAAATGTGGAATCCGGTGTCATGAAACGTTACACCGATGGAAGGTGGTCTACCGGCCAAAGTAGAACCTAACATAAACGTAGCTATCTAGGTGGATCCATTAGCTAGTATCCTATGGTGGCAACATAGTTCAAGAACTAAGAGGTAGATATCCCTATTCATACCATTAGGTAAAGTGGGCCGCTCCTCATGGGAATCCCTTAAATGACACGTCCCATAAATAAGGGAGTTAACATCACATGGGCAACTTTAGGATTATTCTTTCCTTCTATGGATAAGTCATCACCTCCCATTGTCAAGTTCGCTCGGTGCTAAGCTAAGTCCCCATTTAGAGAAGTCTTTAATACTTTATTAATCTTCTCAATTAGTTTAGATAATAGGGTCAAACCCTTGTATATTCATCATCATAGCTCAATAAGAACTGTATGAGAAATAATCCTTTCATTAACAATTCATATAGGTGAAGTTAACCCTTACACATCTCATCACAATAGAGCACATCTTTACATAACAACTTCCCTATATCATGTATTCTTAGGCAGCCTCATAACCAACCTAAACATTTCAATTCAATCATCATACCAACCTATCACCTTAAGCAAGGTATACTTCAACACACATTATCACTTGATGACAATTAATCACCATTTGAAGCAAGAATTAGAATAATGAAGACTTACCAATACTTCTCCATAGTTCACCAATAAAAGGGCCTTACCATCAACCCATAGACTAACCCAATTTGGGTCATCACATTAATGTAATTCAATAATCAACATAAGAACTAATTTAAGAGAAGCACTATACCATAATGCAATACTACATCAAAGCTTGGTAACATGATATCAAAGTTTATCTTCTTACCCTAGATTCGATACTCAAGAAATAGGAAAGAAGAACTTCAATTCACCACAATAGATTCATGATCGATGCAATAACAATCATTAAAGATGATTTAAACAAGAACTAGATCAATTACTTCAATCCAACCCAAAATTCATTTCAATCTCATACCTAGGGTTAAGGGTTAAGGGTCATCACCCACAATCTAGATCAAACTACATCAATTCATCATAATCAAGTTGTAATACATGATGCTCTATTCATTATAACTCAAATAATACCTAAACAACTCAATTCATATACTCAAATTCGAAATTAGATGAAAGCCATATGAAACTCAATTTTTTTGAAAATCTTTGAAGGAGCCCTTTGAGGAAAGAAGTCTCAAAGGTGAATGAGATCCCATACCTTAAGGTTTGATGACGTTTTGATGGTGATTTCGTGCTAAAACCAGTCCCCAATGATCTTCCCAAGCTATTCTCCAATGGAGTCTTCCAATAGAGAGAGAAAGTAGAGAGAAGGAAGAGAGTTTTGTTTGGAGAATTGTGATTAGGTTAATGATGGTTGGGGTATTTATAGTGGGATCTTAAGTCACTTAATTAGTCTTCCCTTAATCCCCTAATTACCCCTAAGATACTTAATAAAATAATTAACTAAAACTTAAATCCCTGAAAACACTACAGGCCCTCCACGATGACTCCCCGCCGACGAGCCGTCGTGGGCGTGATGGACAGGCCCCCTCCGTCCTGCATGTTCGTCGCGTTGGTCAGAGACTGTGCAGGCGGAGGATTTCTTCCCATCAGCTAAGGCTGGCACGACGGTGGCCTCGACGCCCCGTCGCGCCTGTGACGCCCTGTCATGAGGTCCGTCGTGGTCTACTGTCTCAATGGTCCTCCTCGAGGGCCCTTAGTTGATCCTCGGGGAGTCGTACCCTGACTTTTCCAACATGAAACCATCCCACACTATGTGTTACACCTATTGTTACAATTTTTTACTAAATTCCGACTCTTTAACATGGTTAAACTAAGAGGACATTCTAGCCCTCTTATGAACTAACTTACCGGACGTTATGAAAGTTTTGGTTCCAAAACACTTCAACGACTCCATATACGCCTAATTTGTCTAGTAACAATGGTTTAGAACTTAAGGAGCCTATTTAAGTCTTATAACATCACCTTGAGATTTCAAAATGTTACATTCTAAGGCCGTAAAATCCATCTTCCAATTTGAACACTAGATAAGTAAAATAAGTAATTCTTTTCAATGACATTTCAGTGTCAAATTTTCCTCGGTTATCTAGCCAAAAAATTCAATTAAGTTTAGCAACTTAAGAATATATATAAAAAATAATTTAGAATTTCTCAGTAATTATATTTACTAAAGTAATTTATTTAAAATTTTTGAGTACATCGAAAGGAAATGAAAAATATAAAACATGGCATCCGGGTGAGACAGACAATACCATTACTTCGGTGTACCACCCCATATAATACAAAGTTCTCTTGTTGCAACCATAAAACATTTCTTCCCCGTCTTTTTATCCATCGAACAAATCTATTTGACAAATCAAATCACATAGAATAAATATTAATTTTTAAAAACAAACCAAAAAGGCCAAAAATGGCACTAGACCACTCTTTTGTATCCCACTAGGATCACAACGAACCAATTGCACTCACTTAAAATGACGGTGTAAGTAATTAGTGGGCAGGGCCTACATGTGACTGGCCCAACCATACCTGATATTAACAAGCCAATATATGTAATGTTCCATTCATAAGGGTTGTTAGGTGGTGGCGATCGAGGACACCTTTCAGGTACCTAGTCCTGTCAAGTGATCGTGGTTGGTCTGTGATCCCAAACGGAATCTAAAAGAGTGGTTTAGTGCCTTTTTCATGCTTTTTTTTTTGTTTTAAATAAAAATATTTTGTATTTATTATTTGATCTAGCTAGTCAAATAGAGTTTTTAACTAGATAAGAAAATGAGGAAGAAATGTTTTGTGATCGCAGCATGAGAACTTCGTATTATATGGGATTGTACACCAGAGAATTGGGAATGGTTGTCTTACCCCGACTCTGTGTTTTTATTTAAGTGATTCATTAACATGCACTCTAAATTTACAAAGAAATTACTTTATTAAATATAATTACTAATTTTCTTGTAAATTCTCTGAAGTGGCCAAACTTAATTTGATTTGTTGGCTTTATAACTAAGGAAACATTGAAAGTTGAATGTTGATGAAAAGAACCTATTGTTTTTTAAATCTAGTGTTCAAATTAGAAGACGAATTTTGTGGACTAATAAATTCTAGGGCAGTTGTTAGATTTTCTTATTTCAAGAGTGGCCATGAACTAGAGCAGCGAGCTTAAGTTATCTTTGTTTTTAGGAGGACCTAGAGTGACGATAACGTTCAAAAGAGATGATGGGTGGACTTAGTTAATAATGAGAAACTTTTTTCAATGATATAGAATAAGATTGAGATAATGAAGCCGAATTTATTGAGATTAGGCACCTCTGGTGGAAACGTAGCCTCATTGTTAATGGAATTGAGTTTCGTCAGAATGAAGAAGAGAAGGACCCTCCTGTTACTATGCTTGGTTTTTGGGTCACATTTGAACTGATGCAAAAGGTTTACCATTATTGTGGAGTAATAGTGACTAACCCCTCTGTAATCATAGATGAACCAACCTCCAGTGGTCTCATAAAATTTACCTACTAAAAACTATTAGACAAATTATCTAATAAAGATGGTAAGTACTAAAACAACTGAAGTAATTGTGTAATCAGTTGTGTAAAAAGGTCTTCACAATTATTTGTCCCTGAAACCTACGTTAGTACCTTCACTATATTTTTGTATTTTATAATACTATAATTCTGACTATTACCACTAAATAATATAGTGTACCATATCATGGTTCTTATTTTCAACCATATTTTGGCCTTTTTTTCTTATTCTCTTAGGCTTGAGAATATTCAACATCAGGCTTATCAAAGAAGGTAAACTCATGTCCAGTCAAGGACTCGAACATTATACCAATTGGTGAAAGCCTCTGTGAGGTATTGAACGACCACCCAATATATCTCGGTCCTACGACTGATTAAATTGCTTTAACTGATCAAGCAATTTTGAAGAAGAGGATGGTTTTAATCTCTAAACCGAAAACAAGGTAGTAACAATAAATAAGATTGGGATATTCTATTGAGATAAAAAAAGCAATTAAGGATACTATTTCTATCAAAATATAGTCCTAAATGAGTCCTATCTAGGGACACATCAGGAAAAAATCTCGTAATCATCTTCTACAGCGTCCCAACGATCCAAAGATTCTAGATATGTCTGCATTCTAACTGCCCAGATCTTATAATTTTCTCCATTAAAAGTTGGTGGTGCCATTGAAGAAAAACTTGTCATTCCGTCCATGGAATTCACTAAAATAGATTAAAGAACACACAAGTCCCTCAAGAATAAAAAGCTCTGATACCAATTCAATGTTAAAGGACTGCAACCTTTCATATATTTATTTACTATACTAAATTAGCTTTAGTTTTCCTCAAATAACTTATTTACCTAGTCTCTAAGAGTTTGATTATCTACATCGAATGTGTTGTTGATTCTTAGGACCATTAAGTTAGTTCTTTTTTATAAGTGTAAGTCTTAGGCAGTGAGAAAAGATTGTATTATCAAATAAATATTCTTTTCTTTCTTGTTCTTCATTGCTTTATAGTTCAAATCTTTAATTATTCTTAACTTCTCCTTTGTTCTTCTTCTAAGTTTCCACTTTAATTAACTACAATTTGCATTTTCAGTGGCCCATTACAGTTCACGGTCATTGCAAGGTCTTCTATGCGTATAGATTCAACCTTGTGTTCCATGAACATACCAAAAAACATTGACATTAATTTTCAATTTACCCGGGAGAAGATTCAGCAGGGTTGGGTCAACACATTTTACTTAGCCTCTTTTGATTTGTTGGCTTATATATGGACCAAGGGGCTCAGCTATTTGCAATGTTCACATCTTAACGGTTATAATATATTAAGTTCAGTTAACTGAGTGATCCTTTAAACCACTTTATTTCAAGCGTGGACAAAAGATGTGAACGTTGCAAATAGCTGAGCCCTTTGGTCCATATGTCAGACAACTGATCAAAAGAGGCTAAGTAAAAATTGTTGATCCAACCCTGCTTAATCGTTTCCCCGATAAAATGGGAATTGATGTTAATGTTGTTTGGTATGTTCATGGAACACAAAGTTGGTATCTATCCGCATAACAAACCTTGCAATCAGAGTGTGTTGTATTGGGCAACTGAACATGCAAATTGTAGTTAATTAAGGTGGAAATCCATAAAAAGAACAAAGTAGAATTCAAGGATAATTGAAAGTTAGAACTCTAAAACATTGAAGAACAAGAAAGAAGAGATTACTTTATTTTATAAAGTAGTCTTTTGTCACTGCCAAAGACTTACACTTATAAAAAAGAACTAACTTCATGGTCCTAAGAATCAGCAACACATCCATTGAAGATAAACAAACTCCTAGAGACTAGGTAATGATGTTATTTGAGGAAAACCAAAGCTAATTTACTTAAGTAAATAAATAAAAGGTTGCAGTCCTATAACATTGAATTGGTATCAAAGCTTTTTATTCTTGAGGGACTTGTGTGTTCCTTAATCTGGTTTAGTAAATTACATGGATGAAGAAACATGTTTTTCTTTAATGTCACCACAAGCTTTTAATGGATAATGTTATCAGATCTCGTCAGTCAGAATGCACATATATCTAGAAGCTTTGGATCTCTAGGAAGCTGTAGAAGATTATTACGATATTGTTTCTTGATGAGTCCCCAGATTCGACTTATTTAGGGCTATATTTTGATAGAAATAGTGTCCTTAATTGTTTATTTTATCTCATTTATTAATGAATAACTAGGAGTTTCAAGTATTTTGAGTTTGAGGCGATGCATGGACACTACTTGGCAAAAAGGAGTAAAAAGGATTAAAAGAGAAGAAATGAACGCCTGAAGATCGCCAAGTCAACTTGGCAACTCGCCGATAGGTCTAAGGATCACCTTTTATTCAGTGCCCTGAGCCTTGAAGGAAAAGATCAAATCGGCGGTGGAAAAGAGCAGTCGGCGCATCACCGAGAAGTTCTGCAAAGCAGTGCCTTATCGCCCAGTGATTCAAAACACGGAGATGCTTGGACTACGCTCAAGACAGCGATGAAGATTTCAAAGGGAGAATCTCTAATTTGTTAAGACGTTCGGACTAATGTCGCCGAGTATCCCACTGCAACATTATTCTATTAAAACTTTAAATACTTGTTGAGTGTTTTAGCTTGATATTGAACTATTATTGTTAGAATACATTATTACCATATTTTCTAGTTTTTCTTTTAGTTTTTCAGCTCTATGTTTTAGAGGATTTTTGGTAGAAGAACTTGAAGACCAAAAGGGTTTCAACTCTAAGGATCTGGACTTGGGTCTTTTGATTTCTTCATCTTTGGGCTTTAACAAGACACAAATCTTCATACACATTTCAATGAAAGATCAATTTGGTATAAATTTCTTCCTCTTGTTCATATCTAGCTAAAACTCCAATTCTTGGGTGTGATTTTGTGAATATGGGTTAAGATTGTTATTGGGTCTTGCTTGCTGATAGATTAG
>JAJJBR010002752.1:0-36214 GCA_022817965.1 Solanum lycopersicoides
CAATTAAATAATAGTCGTAATTTATAAACGGAAAAAAACAATAATTAGTATGTCAAGTGAAAGTAACCTCTCTAGTAAAGAAAGTATTATATAGAATTAGGTCGCACATCAGGTTTTGAATTAATTCAAGAAACACAAATACCAACACTCAAAAAAGGAAGAAAAAAAATCAAGATGCCTTTACCATAGGTATAGTTCTACTCAGAAGATTAAATGAATTGTATACTTCTGTTTTACTTTTGGTGGAAAGAGAAATTTATAAATGACTCAAACTCTATTTTAGAAGTTTTAGAATTCTTGTAAGAAGAATCAAGGATACACTGTGTTTGCTTTTGAATTGTGTATGACACCTACCACTGCTTTGTGCAGATGATATTCATAGCAGTAGTCACCTTTACCGGAAAAAGAAGAGGGCTAAGCCTTTAAACTACAGGCTAGGTAGTGGTAACTCATACAGTGTGCTTATTCAAAAATGACGCAACCAAGCAGAATAAACATTTCACTCACTTGGCTTGATTCCAGTCATACTATCTACAGTGAAAAGAAATTACGGAAAAATATAACCCTTTCGCTTGAGTCACAGATTGGAAAGTGTTATGATGCAATATCTCTATAATGGCATAAAGTCAGATTCCAAAATCTAAGGGGAAGCAGTAGAGAGCTGTAGAGAGAAAATTGCAGTAGCATTGAATAACATTCATTGTCTTATTTGGATGACAATTGTACTGGACTTAATGGTTACTACTTCCCTTTCTTTTTTCATAAAAAGGTATCATTTAGGTACGACTTACACAATAGAAAAAAGAAGACTAAATGTGAATGAATCTATATAATAAGGTGAAATTATAGCACTTTGATACGTTCATGAGGTTGTCACTTATCAACTAAGTTACTCGGACTCTTCACTTTCAGCGCCACAACCCTGTCGACATGACGTGGATGTGGATGTGGGTGTGGTGTGGGATCCGCGCCGAATTTGGTCAACCAATTTTGAGTATTTTGACCAAAATCGACAAAGAAATTCGAGACAAATACAATAATCTCCATAATCAAAACAAAAGCTAAGGTGAAATAGAAGAAAATATAATAGCTTGTATATAGAAATTTCTATGTTAGTTCTTTTCCTTCTCTACTAGGATTATCAATATTTTCTTCTCAGAATACTTTGTAAGTTTCGCATTTTCCACATAATGTCTCAGAGTCATAGTTTAGACATATAACTCTATTGTTAGATATTTGAATCACTTTTTAGCCAAATCCCTATCATGAAGGATCCAATCTCTAGATCCTCACCTTGTCACCCATATAGGACACCCGCACTCAAGTCCTAGCAACTTAGCCTATCGTTGCCCTGTTTAACTTCCTTGTACAAGCTTAGAGTGGTGAAACTACTTGTGCCTGAATCTAATATGGAAAAATTGGCATTAACGAATAATGCCTTAACTAATGGTATTTCTTAAGAGCTAAATGTTTTAATCCTTTGTTTTTTTGAAATTGATGTCTTAATCCTTTGCATATAGGGAAAAAAACTTTTTATTGATGATCACAGATGGGGGAATTATATCAAGATAAGTTTCATGGAGAGATAGACCGTACAAGATTCGGAAAAGTCAAAGTTGAGTAGTTCCAATAGAAAATATATGACATCTCAATAAGAAGGGAAGGAATGGATATGAAATGGAGGGTGTCAAGAGAAAATTATTCAATGAGATCATACTACATAGGCTATTAGGACGGAGTATGGTTCTTTTGGGTTATAGTTGACGTTGTTTTTGAAGTCCATTTCAACTGCAAAATTGGACAAGAGTTCCTTCGCATCCAACTTCTCGCAAATATTCAAAAAATAATAATTTGAATTAATATAGAATAGTAAATCCTAAAAGATATTACCTCCGCCCACTTTTAATTGTCATAGTTTCCTTTTTTAGAGTCAAACTATAAAAACTTCGACTAACATTTTACGATGTATTTTTTCATCATATTGATATGCAAAAAATTGTAATTTATAGTACGTCTCGTATAGTTTTTGAAAATCTAAAGTTTTTGTTGAATTAATGTGATCTAATTAAACTTTGAAAATTAGTCAATTGACTTTCGAAAAGCGCATCATGACAAATAAAAGTGGATGGAGGGAGTATATGATTATAAGTACTTATTAAGTAATATGTTGACACGAGGCTCTTCGAGATTCATTCTCACTAATACTCCCTCCATTTCAGTTTATTTGTCTTACTTTCCTTTTAGTCTGTTTTAGAAAGAGTACTTTTTCCTTTTCTTTTTGGTTTTTGAAAATGTACTCTCCAAAAATGTTGTCACACCCGTCGAATCCTTTAAAAATACACTATTTTGGGTTTCACTACACCATGTTCTATGTCGTGGCACACATATTAAGATTATTTCCAAAATGAGTTCCACTTCACTATGTTTGGTTTCACCAAAAAAAAAAACTAGCCATTTTAGGTAAATATCATCATGTTGGGAAATACGGAAAAAAAATTCTCATCTTTTTGGGACCTTTCAACATTATTGAAAAAGAAAAGAATAGTACAAGATATTCTCTTCCATAAAATGGTAAATTTGTTCTAATAGAGAAACAACTATGGTTGATTATTTAAGAAAGTACATAAGACATGGAATCTCAAAAACATATAGGATTAGGAATAAGATAAGCTCTAGGAGTTTCAAAAAAAAGTTTATGACACCTCAATAGGGAGAACAAAATAGACATGTAGATATGAACAGCGCCCAAGGCGAATATAGGGGGTTGTCATGGTGTTCACCTGAACTTCCTCGACAAAAAATTACATTGTATATATAAGGTAATTTTTTATGCATACATATAGATTTTGAATTCCCTAAACACAAGACTAGAGGTTGACTCAGTGATTTAGGGGTTCAAAATTCACCTTGAGGTTCCAAGTTCAAACTCCGTGCACTACAGTTTCATTTTCCGAACCCCGTTAGTGAAAATCTTGGATTCGCCGGTAAGGGAGCCTATGGAATGTATTCGCTTAAAACAATAGCACTTAGTGCGGAAGAATGTAGAGTACCAAGATGGCTAATGGAAGTAGCTTTCTTTCGTTGTTGATAATATTGGAGTGAAATGGTAATGGTAGCTAACATAAGGAAATCTGAAAATTGTCATGAGTTGGTATGATCATGAGAAAAGTATGGAGAAGATATTAAGCACACCTTATTGCATTTAAGGGTGGCAGTTCGGTATTCGATTCCCTTTTCCAAAGTTTGGTTTTAGTAGACGTTAATTGGATAATCAGTAATTGGAAAAAAAAACAATTATTACATTATATCAAAGTTTAGTAAGGTAATTTGGTAATTACGTATTGAAGGGAAAGATGATTTTACAATATATGTTTAGATCAATAGCCAAAGTTCTCAAACTTGGGTTCTTGGTGAATTTGGTTAGATCAATAAGCTAATATTCTTAGTGAATATTTACGACTAGGACATGACAATTGTTGCCACAAACAAAAAGAGACAAGTTCTTTGGGGATAGGAGTTGGTTATTCAATTTGATATTTCCAAAGTCTGATTTTGGTAATTCAATGCAACTAGAAGTAGATATCAAATACCGAACTTTGAAAATTCGGTCTGATAAAGTAAATCAAACTTTGGTAATTCAATTTATTGTGATTTAGGCCAACCCCTAATTGCATTGCAGTCCCAATCACAATCATGGAACCTTGTTTTTTATGATGAGAGCAAGACAAACATAGCTCTATCTCCAAAACCGGTTTCATATGGTTGGTTTGTGTTATACAAAAAAGTGTCAACAAATTTTGGCTAAAGATCTTGTAAGAAATATAGGCAACATGAAAGGAGAACATCCTTTTTGGATTTTCAGCAATAGGATTTTTGTTTTTGTTTTTGTTTTTATCAAGTAAAAAAATTTAATCAATAAATGGACCAAAGCAAAGAGTATCTATATACGAAAAGTATACCAAAAGAGTAGTAAACCTACAAAAGATATGGTCCTCTATCAAAGACACCCAATCTTATATACAATATACGACTTCATGGGGGCACAAAAAGAAATGAAGAAATAGAAGGCTACTCATCAACAGATCAAAACTAGTCTCTACTCCTTCAAAAGCTCTTTTGTTTTTTTCTCTCCCAATAACCCACAAGATTGCTAGTGGAGCAATAGTCCATGTCATGCACCTTCTCCCATAATTATAGTTGATCATTAGCTCTTATCTCTTGGAATCACCTATGAGATACCAAACCAATTGAATACTTCGCACCATAACCTCGAAGCTAGACTACAATAAAGAAGGAGATGATCCACACCTTTACCCGTCTCCTTGCACATGAAGCACCAACTAACACAAACAACCTTCCACTTCTTACAATTCAGAAAAATAAATGGTACGAACAAAATATACCCATTTGTAAAATGATCAATCTCTCTTTATAATAAATAAATTGATGGTGGCTAATTATTTTAAAAGGGTTGATATTGTTTAAGTTTCATGAGGGGCGTTCAAGATTAGTGATAAGACTAGATAAGGAGTTCCTCCATAAAGTATATGAAACCACAACAAAGAAGGGAAACACTAGACAAGATAATATTGAGGAGCTAAGGGGAGTCATTGTAGGAGTGGCAAACGAGCAGGTCGAGTTGAATATGAGTCGATCGAGAACGAGTTATATAAATAGGGGGAAAATACTCGATTCGACTCGACTCATATTTTAAATGGATAAAAACGAGTTACCTACCTAAGGTAGCCAAGGACAAAGAGTATTCGAGATGAATTTCAGGACCTAAATTCCAGGGTAAAAATGTAGATACATTTGCAATAACATAAGGGACAAAAGAAAGTAAGAACAATCATCAACCTTATTGTGTCTTCTTGGCAAACCAAAATGCAATCTTGAGAATTCCAAAGTAACCTAAGTACAGAAAAACCAACACCCAGTTAACAAAACAAAAACAAAGATCAAATTGATTCAATGCAAGTGCATTGGGTAATGTAAATCAATTTTAAGAAATAGGGGAAAGATGAAAGAAACCCTGGAAATTACAGAGAATAACAAGAAAAAAACACAGTGAAGAGACACAATCATCAACTTAGACATCAACGAAGCGTTACAGTTATGACTTATGAGTAAGGGGAAATCCCAACTGAGAAACACTAGAAAACAAGAGTAAGTACAGGTCAGATTTTGTTGTCCACTTGACACTTGTCCTTTTTTTCTGTTTCTCTTTTATGTTCACTTCTGTCTTTTAATTTACCAGGAACAAGACAACCAGAAAGTGGAAAGATGTGTGAACTGAACTGATATATGGATCAATTTTTGGCCATTTATATATGCCCCGCAGTGGAGGCTTGACTAAGAATTCTAGTTACAATGGACTAAGATTTGGACCGGGCCAAACAGACTATTTTGGTTGGGTTTATACACCACTTTGTAATCATACAGCATAGTAAATTTGAAAACTTAGAATGTCTGATATACTTTTTTTATCAGAAAGATATATATAATTGTTTAATTAAGTATAAATGTATAATCTCTCTCACCTATTCTTCACCTCTAAAAGGAAGTCATAACGAGTATAAAGGCGTCCTAATCCAAGATCATCTACCCCTATCTTCATGCACTTCTACTTAATTACTTCTTTCAGTTTCCAAGTAGGAAAAAATTGATAGGTGAAGTCGTAAAGACCAGTCTGCTTTAACATTCCTGAAGGCAACACGAAAGATGAAGATGAACCCCATAAAATGCAATTTATGTCCACGATTACCTTTATGATCCATAACAAAATTCAATGGGAATGGTTCTTTAAAAGAGAATGACTAATTAGATCCTTTTTACTGCATTAGTAAGTAATTTGATCTCTTTTTCTCTCTACGGTTCACATTACTTCAACATCTGGTCACAAATTAAATATCAATCACATATTATGCAAAAGCCCTTCTCAGTATAGGACACAAAGAAACAATAAAAGCACTTTTGGGCAAGAACTTGCTGAAAGCATCTCTCCCTAGCTCATCTAGCTAACAGAATAGCTGCATAAATCCCTTCATGCCAATGTCACATAAGAACAAAAAAAAAAAACTAACAAGGGAAAGGAGGGGCAATCAAACACATCATCATCACTAAACTAGTAATTCCAATTCTAACGAGAGACTGCCAGGAAGAAAAGGTCATCATATCTTCTCAAACATATAATATATTTAACAGCACAACATGTGGACATTGTATTAAAGACTAATTTACAATTAGCTGAAGCTATTTCCCAAGTTTTCCCTTAATTCTTAGCAATGATTGGCCTCGGCAAACTTGATCACTTTGACCCAATTCAAGAAAAAGTTCACTCCCATATCCTATCAAGTCTAGTTACCTCTTCACTGGCACACCCTAACACCTCCTCTTCACATATCCGAACCATCTCAACTCGATAGTCCCCTATCATACTTCTAGTATACCCACACATCCTTATGGCTTTGCAGAACTAAACTTCCAAAAAAATCAAAAAAAAATAAATTGCAAGTAACATAAGTAGCAAAAAAAAAAAACTAGTAGCAACATTATTAATGTGTCTTCTCAGCAATCAAATCTGCAATCTTCATAATTCCAGTAATCTACGTACAGAAAAACCAACACCCATATAAAAAATTTAACAAAAAACAATGAGTAAATGAAAAAATTTAAGTACATTGAGTAATCAAGAAAGGGAACTCACAGAGCACAAAGAGGTCAAAAAAACACAATGTTGAAGTGATACTACAATCAGCAACTTAGATATGAGTGAAGCGGTTACTTTTCGGAAGATCAGACAAAAGTAGAGAAAGCTGGTAGAAAACAAGAGTAAATGCCGGGACAGCTTGATTTTTGTCCCTTTTTTTCTTTCAGTTTCTCTATTACGTCTTCTTCTCTTTTTGCTTACCAAGAAGAAGACAACCAAATAGTAGAGAGAAGGATGAATACGCCATTGCCATTTACATACCTCATGCGGTGGAGCATTCATCATTCTTCAAGCTTTTCTTTGTTTCTTCTTCACTTTCTTCTTTATCGGTTTCTCATCATGTGAGTCTTCAAAATTTTGGGGTTTCATTGCATTTAAATTGGAATAGGAAAAAAAAAAAAAAAAGGTACTACATAGTATTAAAAAATGAGAAAATTATAAAAATGGTCCCTTATGTTTGAGGGAACAGTTAAAATAGTCCCTTAGGTATATATTTTATAACTTTGATCCATTAAATTTGTCATAATTTAACAAAAATGGTCTTTTTATGTTTGAGGGTAGACTAAATATACTCCCTTAGGTTTCAATCTTTTAAGATTGTCAAAAGTTAATACTTTTAGTTTTCAAACACAATATTTAGCAAAATGTTTCTATTAGATTCGGAATTGTGCAAAAAAGATTTATAAATAAAAAAAGTCATTAAATCTTGGAATATGTAACTTAGAACTATACTAGTTACTAAAATTATATAAAAAAGGAATAATTGAAATTACACTATGAAAAAATTGCATTCAATTAGTCCCTTTTAAGTATACATTTTATAGTTTTGATCCTTTGACTTTGTCATAATTTAACAAAAAAATGATATTTTATGTTCGAGAGTAGATTAAAGATGTTCTCTTAAGCATGTACTTCAAGATTGAAATCCTTTAAGATTGCCCAAAGTTTAACATTTTTAGTGCAGCAATTTATTTAGCAAACTATTTCTATTAGATTTGACAAGAACAATGCAATAAACGATTAATTATATATATATATATATATATATTATTTTTTTTTAAAAGTCTCGTTAAATTCTGAAATATGCAACAAAAAAATTATACTGGACAATAACATTTAAAGATATTAAGAAAAAATTAACAAAAACTATACCTAAAAAAATTGCATCAAACAAGTCATAATCGGCGATAAAACCAAGGGACAATGTCAAAAAGACAATGATTTTTTTTTCTAAAAAAAAATCTTTATGAAAACTAATGGACTTTCATCATTTAGTTTTTGAAAAAAAAAAAGGTTCAAATTTTTTATTTTTTAAAATGACTTTCTTTTAGGAAAATTGACAAATATTCATAGGTTAAGTTTGCACAAAATGCGTGAAAATATGATTAATTTTTATTTATATTTTAAAAGAAATTTGAGAGAGACAACAAATTTGATTTTTATGTATAATAACTTCATCAAAAGAGAAAATTAACTTTTCTAATGAAAGTAGAGATAAACAGTTTTACAAGTGACATTTTTGAAATTGAAGAAGTTGAAAAAGAGTGAACAAGGTTATGATAACTAGCCGTAAGAAAATTGAGAAGAGTTTTTCTTTCGCCGGTCTTTATAAGAGTTTGGAAGTGTCGTGAAATAGATACTAGACGTTCAATCTTGCAACAGCTACTTGCTTGGCATTAGCCCTGACCTGATCTCAGACTTTAATCAACCCTTTCGTATATTGAATCAATCAAAAGATAGCTAAAAGAAATTTATCGTTTTATCTTGAACAAGGAGAATTCATCTAACATCAACGCCAATTGGTCAAGCTAAACCTTGAAAAACTGGTTGTATGCTCACCACTATCCAAACACACTCATACCTCTACCTTCACTCCCACCTCACATAATAAATGTCTAAATTATGTATAAATATTTTCAGAATAATATTTTTTACTCAAAAGTAAGAAAAAAAATAAGAAATTTAACTCAAAATTTCCAAAACAAGCCTTATTTGATAATATAAAAACAAAGCATTACAGCTACTCAATCGTATAAAACACATAAATTAACTTCAAGTTAAATTCACCTTATTGATAAACTACCTAAACTTTCACCTTATCATTAAGAGTTCAAATTGCTACATCGTAATCCCCTCCCTCATTTTTCATTTCTTTATATAACCCCATCAAGAAAACATTTTTAAAAAAGAAGTTACATTAACTTGATTTGACATGGCCAAAACAAAGAGATGCCACGAACAAGATCCTATGATTGCAAGTTTAGCAACAAGCATCCGTTATCGTCCAGCGGTTAGGATATCTGGCTTTCACCCAGGAGACCCGGGTTCGATTCCCGGTAACGGAATCTTTTTTTTTTTTTTTTTTTTTTAATCTTTTACAACGAATCAGTTTTTTTTTCCTTAAATAAATAAAGAGATTAAAAATTTACTCTTGGATAACTTAGCAAATAGAAACATCAAAGATGTCCAATGCAATATTTTTGTGATTTTTCGTCATAGCAAAGTAAATTTGATTTATATTATAATTTTAGGAAAAACAATATAAATACGCCATAAAATTTTAATAATTGCATATTCATATCTCAATCTAAAGTAATTTAAGAAATATCCATTCTCCAATATGCTAATAAATTTTGATTAAATATACAGAGTGTTTGTCTAATATATATTATTGAAATAACTTGATATCGAATTCCATTAAATATTCACATACAATCTTTTGGAGCTAAAGAAAAGATAACCTAATGTACTAAGTTTTTGCTATGTATAAGATCGGAAAAAGGATCGGAGCGCGGTAACTAAATGAAAACTTGCACGATTCAAATCCCCTAAATTTATATATTTAACCACTAGAATACATTCATATCAGTTTAGAATAGATATATATTTTGCAATAAAATATTACAAGCATCCGTTATCGTCCAGCGGTTAGGATATCTGGCTTTCACCCAGGAGACCCGGGTTCGATTCCCGGTAACGGAATCTTTTTTTATTTTAATTTTCTTCTTATTAAACAATTCTATTAAGTTCTTAGGAATATAAATGTTTCTGAAAATACATAACAGAACAAATCTTCATTGAAAAATCATTTTGTGGGCATAAATATTTGTTTTTTGGTTAGTGTTATTTTTTTTAAGTTTGATTATTCGATTCAGTGATTGGTGTAAGAGTTTCAGAACTTCGGTGCATCGAAGAATCAAACTTTTATTGAAAACACTGAATTTAACTGAATTAACGTAAAAGAAATCAAACTGAACTTGAATTAGTTTGACTTGATATACATTATTTTTCCCAAAGTGAAAACCGAATAACCGAATCGACTCTAATAATTAAGCATGTGAATATGGACAGCTTTAACATATAATAAACACAAAATTCATATTTATATGTTATAGCAAAGTTTGCATAAACTGCACTCCATAGCAAACATATATATGTATAATTCGCTATACATATACAATTGAAGTAAATTATATAAAACGAGAAAGAGATAAATTATATACAATCTGAAATGGTATAAAACGAAAATGAGAGAATGACAAAAGAGACTAAGGCAGGGAAATAACTGTATCGTATAATTATAAGTGTATAAGACGATTATATACAATTTGAATTTGTATAAAATGAGAAAGAGAGAAAGGCAAAAGAGACTTAGGCAAGAAATATACAATTGAATCGAATTGTATAAAACGAGAAAGAGATAAATGATATACAGTTTGAATTTGTATAAAACGAGAAAGAGAGAAAGACAAAAGAAACTGGGCAAGAGAGTATTTTTGTTGTATAATTATAAATGTATAGGACGAAAACATATCTATTTGCATGTGTATATACAATTTCCTCTCGCTTTATACGAACAAAAACATAATTTATACATTTCGTTTCTGTTTGTATAAACGAGAGAGACGAGATGGCGAGCCATATTAGGGAGAGTGGGAGCGAGATCTGGGAGAGGGAAGAGAGGGGAATAAAAATATATGTACTTATACAATTTTCTCTCGCTTTATACAAACACAAACGCATTTTATACATTTGTGTTTGTATAAAAAGCGAGAGTGGCGAGTGAGATTCCACCAAGGAGAGTGGCAAAAATAGTTATAATTTGTTATAGGATACAATTAAATCAAAGTATATTTATAATATTTAATTTGAATTAATAGTTTGCTATTGTATACAATTTTTTTTATAAATATTTATGGGATATTGGTAAAATGTGGCGGGAAGCTAAAGGAAGATGTGTGAAAATATGCTTATCCACTCCAGGACAAAACTGTGTGTACCAAAATTGAACTAATACTATTTCAAATTTTTAACCAACAATGGCTACTCTTTGTATCTCTTCATCTTCTTCAGTTAAAATTCACCAAATCTCCCCCTCTATTCATTCTTCTGTCCCAGCAAATCCAAATCTACCACTTTCTTTTCCAAGAAGGAGATCATTTTTCGATCATTTTACGGCCGTCAATTATGTACCGGAATCTTTGAAATTGAGGGCAAGGGTTTCCTTATTTCCGTTTTTATTTACAAAAAGTGAAGACACTGAGAGCCTTAAGCAGGAGCTTCTCGAAGCCATAGCCCCATTTGATCGCGGTGCTGAGGCTACTCCTGAAGATCAAAAGCTTGTTGATCAGGTGGGTCATGCACCTTGTTTAATAGTATATTCTTTTGTTTTGAATTACTGTGGGTATTGTAGTTTATGATTGTTATTTAGGACTTATTGGAGTGCTAAAGTAAATAATAATTGTTGGGTATAGATACATAAACTTGGTTCCAGCTGGCAAGAAAGCAATTCAATTTTGAGAGTGCATGTTTAGACACCTTTAACTTGGTCTCAACTGACAACTAAACACTCGATTTCTCCCCGTAGTGTCTGGTGGATATCCAACATTGACGTGACATAGAAATTTTGGAGGTGTATCGATGATCATTTTTGTAATTTGGAGTGTTCAACCGACATAATGGAGACGAGTTGGGGTGTCTAGATATGCATATACAAAGTTGGAGTTTTTACTTGCCAGCTAAGGTTAAGTTTGAGAGAAGCCCCTTTGCTGCTGGTGCATTATTAGCCTAATGTGTATGCAGATTGCAAGCAAACTTGAGGCAGCTAATAAAGTGAAGGAGCCCCTGAAGTCGAGCTTATTGAATGGAAAGTGGGAGCTTTTGTATACTACATCTCAATCAATTCTACAAACCAAGGTCTGGTCTGGTTTGGTTTGAATTTATCTTTCTTATGCACATTTCCAGAAGCTCAGATGCTCCTGCTCGTTTATCATCTGTTCTTTTCTCGAGGGAACAGATTACTTCAATTATGAAGACTGTTGGTTTTAGATTCATATAAGTAGTAAAAATAAAAGTCTAGGGTGTACATAGAAAGGGAAAATACATAGGTAGTTAATCACTTCCACCCTTTTGTTCTTTTGTCATAATTTAACTCCATAATCGCGTCCATGCTTCAAATATCAAGCATAAATAAGTTATGCTTTCTATTTGCAGTGATGTCTCAGAGTCTGCCTTTAATATTTTTTCCTTCTTCTTTTGAGAGTGTTGGATGATTGATTCCTTTTCTCTTTTCCTTCTGTTTTGTGAATGTTAGTTTTAGATCACAAGTTTCAATTTGTTTTCTCAATTCCAAACATCAACAATATGCTAAGATGTATTCTAAAGTGACATATGTGATATGACAACAAACTTCTAAAAGGGAAAAAAAAGAAGGCAGCAACTTATGTTGAGTGCAGGAAATTGGACCGGGTCGCCATGTGGGTCAACCATGATCCATATAACTAAAGAAATAATATGTAGTTATTATATATTTAATTTGTTAATTAATAAAAGAGACACAACTTTTTGAAAATTTGTGTCCTTTGGAATTATAAAAGGATTTCAAAACAGAAAAAGTTTCGTTGAAGATTCTTGTGAAGATTTCATCTTCGAAAGGGAACAAACTTCTGTAACAAGTATATAATTATAGACTGTGACTATTTTGGTGTAGTTTGTGTTTCATGAACATGTGATTGCAATATAAGACTAGTGCAACGAATTCAATGATCCTCCAAACTGTGTGTTTGATTAGATTCTTCATTGAGCTAGTGCCTTTTGATATGCTTCATTTCTAACTGTTGTGACAAGGTTCTTGATAGTTTATTATTGTCGCAGAGGCCCAAATTCTTGAGAGCCAATGGAAAAATTTACCAGGCTATCAATGCAGATACATTGAGGGCTCAGAATATAGAAACATGGCCATTTTTCAATCAGGTCCCATTTTGAACTCATAGAGAAACATCAAAGGATCTCCAGTCTTTCTTTCTTTCTTTCTTTTTCTGTGAAACATTGTCCTATTTAATCTGTAACTTAAAAATTTACCTGTTTCTCCAGCTATTGTATTATTAAGGCTCAGAAATCTAGTCAAGTTAGATTTATTTGCAATTCAGGGACTAAATTCTTTTAGCAGGAGTGCTTGTGCTGCACCTCAGGTGCTTCATACACACGCAAGTCCATTTGGTAACTTGATTTTCTGGTCTGGGATTTATATTGGATACCTCTTTAGTTTTGTCACCTACATGAGTATATGAAGCCCTCAGATTTCAAGAAGGCATTTTCAGAACTATTGTATTAGAATGTGATTTAGTTATAATTTATAAGCTGCTGGAGCTGCTTCCTTTTATGGAAGTTTGCTGTGAAAAAGGTAATGCACAAAACTGATGCTTGATTTCAGTTGGGACAGATATCATAGGCTGTATTTTGCACCTTTGAAAATAGAAAAACTCGATATATGTTTAAGAAAGGGTCATCCACTGTCAGTAAGTATAAAAGAAAATGTTTCCTTTTGATTTTTGCTATAAAGTTGAAGTCAGTTTTCTAACATATCTGCAGGCCACTGCCAATTTAGTTCCTCTTAATGCACGGAGAGTTGCTGTAAAATTTGACTCTTTCAAGATAGCAAGTCTGGTAAGTAAAATTTAATCAGCCTGCATTCTATTGTATTCATTAAACAACAAGATGTTTCCTCTTTACGTTGTTATCAAGTATCAACAGGAGACACTTACTGCACATTGCTACTCTCTTAACCTATCTCTCTGTCTAATGATTGCTTCAAGGACATTGGCAAAAAACATTAAATAAAATTTGTAAAGCTTTGCTTGTTAACTTTTCTTGGATCAATGTTTCTTCTGGCTCGTAGATACCTATAAAGAACCGCGGAAGTGGTCGTGGTGAACTTGAAATCACATACCTGGATGAAGAACTAAGGTAAAGGAAAATAACCCACTGTTTTCAATTGTGTCACATATACCTTTTTCATGCAACATCATTTGTTACAGGATATCAAGGGGCAACCAAGGAAACCTGTTTATTCTAAGAATGGTGGATCCATCATATAGAGTCCCTCTTTAAGCATGGCTCCTGTGGATAGTTATTGTCTCAACTCTCAAGCAGTCGCTGTTAGAACCATTTCAGTTGGACTTCAGTGTTGGAACTAGTTCTCATGACGCGTACAAGCTTGATCAGATTTCCGATCAACAACATTAAAGATATGCTTCATGGTAAAGCTAAACAACATAGTCCATCTTGCTTCACATTTTACTGTGGTGCTATGACTGACCATTGTAATAGCAAATAAACTCGTTGCTTGTAGTTTGATCAAGGAACTACATCTCTTATGATGCATAATAATAACTAAGTGAATTGGTTTTCAAGTTCAGGTTATGGATAACTTTAGAACTCTGAGAAATAATCTACTAAGGTTGTAGCAAGGACTATATGTCAAGACATATTTTTAATTTGTTATAAAGGTGATCAAAAGGATTTGACTATAATAGAACATACATTCGAGAAAGAATGATTAATTTGTATGTTGACCAATTGACGCTGAGAAATTCAATTCTTCAAACTCAAGATACAAACTTTTGTTATTTCCGATAGAATTATTGTTAGTGAAAATCTTACAAGATAACAAAAAATACAAGATTACAATTGAAAATAAAAATGAAGAAATAAATTTTTTCAGGATGAGGCGCAGATATGTCGCTCTTTTTAAGGAGATTTAAGCCTACTACATCAAATGTTTTCACCGGTTCAGCAGTAGTGTTCTTTGACTTGACCCTCTAGTATACAACAGCCTAATCACAAAATATAACTCAACAACTCTGGACAAAATTGAGTTCAAAGTTTTATAAAAAGAACATCTCCCTTCAACTAATAAGAACTCTCTTTATTTTTATTAACTCTTTCACTCTTATTTTTTCGTGTGGGTACAAACCAAATGAAAATCACCACTGTTTATATTACAAGAATCTTTCTAGCAATGTATAAGAAGATAATGGGGTAATAAATAAAAAAATAATAGTCTTAAAAATTACATATGCTACAAGGTATAATGGAGAAATAAAAAATAAAATTTCAATAAGGAGGAGTTTATAGTCGACCACTACTTCTGCCAGATTCATTTTTGTAACCATCACATAATGGCCAATAATGCCTATGCAAATTGATTAACACAAATGAGTAATTAGGCACAGATTCCTAACGTTCTAGCAATCAAAATGGAAGTCCTCCAACAACAACCATTGTAATGCCATAACTCTCATTCCTCTAATGAATCTATTAAGCCTATGAAAAAATTATGAGACACTTTTAATAATAAACAAATATTAAAATGCTTAAAAAACCAACAATTATCAAGCGAATGTGTTGACATTATATTGATTTCAAATACTCTTTCGAGTAAGAATGGTCTAAATACATCCAAATAAGTAGAAATGCACATATCCACCATAAAAATAAATAAAAATATCATCATTATTACTCTATATTATTAAGTAGTAGTTTATTTTTATTTGTCTGTTTATTTTTATTTGTCATGTTGCTTTTTTTAAAAATTAATTTAATTAATTTTCAAAGTTAAATTATATTAATTTAATATTTTAAATAAGAAACTTGAATATAAAAAAGCTATACAAAATATATTATATATTATAATTTTTTATATATTAATATGATAAAAAAAATATATAGTATTCAGTGTTAGTCAATATATTAATATCTTGACTTTAAAAAAGAAAAGTATGATAATTAATAATGGTTGGAGATTAGTAATAGTAGCAGTAATTGTTAAACAAGACAAGAAAAAGAATCTTTGGTTGAAACTCAACTAATCATTGTCTCCAAACTCAACAATGGAGCAAAGAACAAAATCCAAATAATTTCGTTTTCCACGACAAAATCAAGAGAGTTTCATGTTCCAAAAGCTAACAATTTTACAGAGCAAAGGCAAAATCACTATACAAAAACAGAGCATATACGTATGGACGAAAGAAATACAAATACATATGAAACATTCTACCCATCAAAAATCTTCTTCTTCTTCTTCTCAACCTAACAAATCAATGGCGGCTTCACTATCTTCCCTTTTCTTTTCAAACCCTCGTCCTTTTCGCCCTCCTATAAACCCTAAATCTAATCCCCATCTCGTTTTTCCTCTTCGTACCCTCAATTTCTCCGCTAAATCTAACCCACCCCCTCCGAACTCCAATGCAAAACAACCACCCACCATCAGAGAACCGCCGTTGCCTACTCCGCCAGTGGGGGATGAGAAGAAGTCGTTTGCGGTGGCGACCGGTGAGCTTTTCCTTGGGATTGCTTCACGAGTTTTGAGGCGTGGAAATAGTTTAGTGAATGGGTGGAATGAGGAGCCGGCGGGTGTGACTATGTTCAAGGATGATGAAGAGAGTGAGTCTTACTTTTTGAAAAGGAGGAAGGAAGGGATAGCGTCGGTGGTTGAGGACCCTGTTCAGCCGGAGATTGTGTGGGAGCAGACGGAGAAGGATGTGGAAGCTGAGAAGAGCTTGAAAACGGTGACTAGCCCTGGGTTTAGCTTCTCTGCTGCTGGGCTTCTGTTTCCCTATCATCTTGGGGTTGCTAAGCTTCTCATTGAGAAGGGCTATATCAAGGTTTGACATATTCTTCATTTACTTTGAGACTATTATGCTCTTTATTTTAACTTGGTTCATCTGCTTCCTTGAGAACTTAAGGTTGCTACAGACCGACCTTCTGTAGTTTTATTGAGCTTTTCCCCTGATTATTCAAGCATCTTGATTTGCTAATAAGCTTATTGTGTGAGAGGATTACAACTAGTTTGGAAGGTTATTACCTATTATATTGTGTAGTTAGTTTAAATACAATCCGTTAAATCTATCATTATGTAACGACGAAAAGTTCCACTTTGTGTAAAGATCAATTAAACCACTTACCTACTGGTGAGAGGGTCTTGGTTGAATGTTCTTTTTCTGGTTACAAAAGGATTACAAAGATGTCTTTTCACAGTCCGACATATTTCTTCTTTCCCAGGAGACAACACCACTAGCTGGTTCGTCTGCTGGTGCAATTGTCTGTGCAGTGGTTGCTTCTGGTGCCAGTATGCAAGAGGCTCTAGATGCTACTAAAATATTAGCTCAAGATTGTCGGCTCAAAGGGACAGCATTTCGCCTTGGGGTAAGTGTCATAACATAATTTCTCAATTGTGCAAGCTATAAAAATCATACCCATTCATAATTATGTTTACAATTGATAGGATTGATCTCAGTCAAATTCTATGAAACAGATTTAATCTACAAATCATAGTACAACAACGACAACATACCAAGTGTATTCCCACAAGCAGTGCAGCTATAAATAATAGTTTTTTGTAAAAATAGAATAGATCAATTGAAACTTTTAATGTGTTTGGCTCAATCAAAGTGTATGAATTGGGTATATAAGAGTAAAAAACTTAAAGTGACAAGTGTGTAGCATTTTAATCATGACTTGATTTGTCCACTTAAAATTGCACTCTCTTATTTGGAGACGGATTGCAGATTTTCTATCTCACTGAAAATACCTTATGTGGGTAAATGCTTTATTTGTGTCATTGAGATTTTCTAGAGTATTGTTCTTGAAGACTAATATTTAGCTTTTTTGGTATTTAAATGTTAAAGCATCTAAAATGTCATTCTGTACCAGGCTGTTCTTAGAGAAGTTCTAGAGAGATTTCTTCCAGATGATGCTCATATTAGATGCAATGGAAGAGTTCGTGGTAAGTGTAGATGAACTTTGTTCATCCTAGCTGATATTTGAAGCTCTTCCGAAATATAATATGGTTTCTCACTTTCTCTGAGTTGAAAATAATGTAAACATTTCATCCCAGTTGCTGTAACACAGATACTTTGGAGGCCCAGAGGCTTATTGGTTGATCAGTTTGATTCAAAGGAAGATCTTATCAATGCTGTCTTTACTTCTTCGTTTATCCCAGGGTACACTTTCCTTTTGGCTTTATTAGCTTCTCTTTTAGCTCAAGCTTTAATCTAAACCTTCAAAGTATCATGAATCACAGATATCTTGCTCCGAGGCCAGCCACGTTTTTCAGGAATAGACTGTGTATTGATGGGGGGCTGACACTGTTTATGCCGCCAACATCTGCTGCTCAGACGGTAACTTGTTAAGAAATTAGTGAAATAGTCCGCAGTCATTTGTGGATGCTAGTTGTAGGTTGAGTTTGCTACTGTATGTCCTGTGCACTGAAATAATTTGAAGACGAAAAGCATTTTATAGTAACTGATTTGAAATTCTAAGAAAATGCTGCCTCCTGACTTTGACGAGAAGTTCTTAAAAAAAAAAAAAAAAGGAGGGGAAGGGGGGGACTCTGAAAACCCTTGTCTGTTCACCTGACTTCACTCTATATTGTAGAGAGTAACGCTTACAAAATCCAACAGAGGTACTCATATGACCCATACATTTATGTATTGACTCAACTCAACCCATCAAGTCATCTAGTAACTAGCTGTCAACTGAGGCCTTGTGTGCGGCTCTGGAATTAGTTCGGAGTTGCTAATATACACATTATGATCTACTTCAAATTAGTAGTCTTTCCTGTTTAATAAGTTACCTGAAATCAGAATGCATTTTCCCTGTCCTCATGCTCTTCTAATGTAGCCTAAAACTATTAGTAGCAAATTTGCAAATCTCCCTTGGCTGTTGATTACCTTTAATTCTTAAGATTTTATCTGCATGTTTGATATGTAACCTACTTGTCTTTAGTCTTCTGCACGAACTTCATTTCCTTCTTGTTTTTCCTTTCGCTGTCTGTGCCGATACTGTTATTTTCCCAGTTTCATCCTGTTGCTTTTCCTCCCCGGTTACATTTTCCAGTATTTATTTGCAACTGTTCATGATTTCTTTTTGTAATGGTGGTAGTCGCGCCAACTTTTGTACACCTCAACTATTCCACTGGTACTTGCTACCTCATACGGGCACATGTACCAAGTAACTATACCTCCAAGGTTTAGGCATGGGAAGTAATCACCTTGTATTTTTTTTTGTTTCCACTGCAACATGAACCCTGGTTTCCAAGTTTAACACCCATTTCAATTACCAAGGTACAACAACCTTGGGTGCTAACAATTAAAGTTATTTACTTGCTAGTTCTACAATAGAAACATCGGTGAGTTGTCAGGATATTGATTTCTGTTCATATGATTCCTTGGGGTAGTTGATTACTGATTGGTTGTATCCAGGTGCGCATTTGTGCATTTCCAGCCGGTCGTTTGGGATTGCAAGGAATTGGGATAAGTCCTGACTGCAACCCTGAAAATAGGGCCACTCCTCGCCAGGTACTTTAACATCCTACAGTAAATCGCCAGATTTTTCTAATGATAGACCAATAACATGTTGTATCTCCTCTTTTTTTCCGGCCATAATATGAAGCTTCTCAATTGGGCACTTGAGCCTGCAGAAGATGATATTCTTGATAAACTCTTTGAACAAGGTTACGCTGATGCAGCTGTGTGGGCCCAGGAGAACCCAGTTGAGGACTTAATTCGAGATGATGACAGTTCTTCCCTAGGCAGCAGTCTTGTACAATAGCTTTATCATAACATAAGGACTGATTTAGTTTAAGAGTGTATGAGATCAAGATGATACACGGACGTTGCAATAATCAGAACTAGGGTACACACTTCAACAATGATGAAGCTGTTGCCTTAACAAGGAGCTGATACTACTGAGGAAGAACGAAGAGGGTCCGAAACTGGTGGTAGATTAGCAGCAAGGTTTTGTATATAACATTGCAAAGATGTAAATTGTAAAGGAGTCACAGAAAAACAATAAAGAGCACAGGATTTTGGATATGGAGTATTATTGGGGTTCTATTTTGAAGTGAATATTGTTGTTAAATACTACTTGCTACATATTTGTGATAATAATTCTGTAATATCAGCAAAATTTATATCATAAGCTCCTAGTTTTTTAACATAATAATTCTGTCTCTATTTTCTGCATTAAAAAAACAAAAAAAGACCAGTTGGAGATGCGGGGTATCGATCCCCGTACCTCTCGCATGCTAAGCGAGCGCTCTACCATCTGAGCTACATCCCCCTATGCGTCTTGTTTAGTTCCAAATATATTAGGATTATTTAGTTTATTACTTAAAAAAGAACATTTCTACATTTAATACTAAACGTTTAATTTTAAAATTCTTAATTAAATAATTTATACTCATACAAATATTTATGATTCATTTATAATCACAATTTTTTTTAAAAAAAATTCTTTCTTTTTAAATTTCATGTTTGATAAAAAATCTTGGTAAAAAGGTTTGAAATATATTCTATCTTTGACCGAAATTGTTATAACAATATCGAACTTTGAAAAGGGTCTTTACCCCCTGCACTATTTAATAGGGTATTTTAAATGTAATATATATGTCCATGTGGACATCATAAATATTGCATCATTATGAATAGTAATGTGTCCACGTGGACATATATATACCTTTAAAATGCACTATTAAATAGTATAGGAGTAAAAGGTCATCCATAAAATTTAGTATCATAACAGAAAATTCGCTAAAAATTTTAAAAAAAATTAAACCCTTTTTTCAAATATCTTAATATAAATCGATACGAAGATGAGCTAAGTAATCTTTTTTAACAATCAATGAATAGAAGTACTTTACGTCTTAAATTCTAATTCTATTTTCTGATAAAATTTAATACTCAAACAATGATGTGTGCTAAAGATTGGCTCAAAGTGCAAATTGAGACCAAAACATTGAAAAAGGTGGAAAGTGAAAGTACACCAAATGAGAACAAAGAAAATTTGATTAAATAACATATCACATGTGAATCATATGGACCTGTGTTTTTTTTTTAGTTCATATTCAGTCACATACCAATATCAAACTTGGCATTTAAATTGCTCAATCTATTCATCACCAACAAAGGTTATAAATAGCTAAGTAAGAGAAATATCTTTTCCTAAATTAGAATTATTTACTGAAAAATTAGTCATTTTGTTTAACAGTAAAATTTGTATGAAGAGGTAAAACATAAGTGAGTTAAGGTTAATTAAGTTTATTTTTATTTGCCTATAATATCATGTGCCAATATAGGAATACAATCTACTAGAAGGGAAAGAAAAAAATAAGGGAGGAGAAGTCTAAGATAGCGTTTGATCATAGATTCCCAAATATTTTTGGTAAATATTATTCGGGTGAAATTTCATCTTGTTGTTTGGCCATAATATTTGGGGAGCATATTTCATTTTCTTTTAGAAAAATATGATTTATACCTATAAGTTTTAAAAACTATAACAACTAACCACAAATTCGTATTACAAGTCAATTGGATCTTCGTTGCAACAAATAACAAGTAGTATCCATGACATTAGAGAAATGTGATAGTTTGGTGTGAGTGAAACATGCATCATTCCATGCATCGTGAAGTAGACAAAGCACGGGACTTTGTTACCCTGAGCCGACTGTTCATTATTTTCATCAATAACCATACCATCACTTTCATATTCACCGAATACTTCATCACTATTTTGGTGTTCACGTAAAAAAATTATATAATACAACACAAACAATTACTATAGGGGATGTTTTTATAAAAGATAAAAATTTAGTATAAAATTTCAATTTACAAAAGATCCCAAATAATTTTAACACAGTGTTACGATTCAATACATTCTTTTTACTAAAATCCACTTTTTCCCTGATACACATATTTACTCTTAAAAATTTTCAAATTTAGAAACATATTATAATGTTACATACTTCAATTAGCAATTAATATCATTTTAAAGTTTCGTTTATATAATTATTGTCCATTTAGGAAATAACGATTTTTTTTTAGTAACAGAAATATCTATGAGATTATAGGCAAGATTGGAAGTTAAGGGACCAAATTTGAGTTTCCGGAACTTGAAGTGTTGAAAAATTATAAATAAGTGTAACTATTTGTAGAATGCATTATTAATTATTTCGACATCAGATCCTACTAAAACTAAAAATAGAAATAGAAAGAAAAACAACCAAACATTTACCGTCTTCTCCAAAAACAGAGAAGAAGAAAAAATCAAATTCATCGGAGAATGATGAAAATTGTTGTTGAAAGTTGAAAAAGATGCACAGCAAAGTTGTTGTAGGAGTAGAATTAGTTAGTACTTCATCAGGTTTTCGTGGAGTCAATCACCGTCTTCATCATCCATTCTTGTTCAAGACTCTTTGCTGCACCAACAATTCATCTTCTTCTTCTTCGTCGTCGGAGCATAAGTTCAGGTTTAATATTGGGGGTGATAGGAAGTGGAAGTTCAAAGATATTGATGCCAGTAAGTGTTGTTACCCTTTTCTTCAATTTCTTTATTCTTGGTCTTTTCTTGATATTTTTTAAGTAAAAAGAAATTACAATGATTCAATTTTCAAGATTTCAAGATTCGTTTAGTTAGGTCCAACTTCTTGAGTTTAGTTTGGTTTGGGACTTTCTATGTTTACTTAAGAGTAAGTGGGAGATTCCGAAAACCTATAAAACAGAGCTTTAATATACCTTTCTTTCAATTTCTTTATTATTGCTCTTTCCATGTACTATAGGGTTTCATGATTTTAAGATTACCAGCATGATTCGTTTAGTTAGGTCCAACTTCTTAAGTTTAGTTTGGTTTGGGACTTTCTATGTTACTTAAGAGTGAGTAGGAGATTCGAAAATCCTATAAAATAGAGCTTTAATTTGCCATATAATATATAATAAACCAATGATTCAATTTATCCATAATAGACTTCAAGAAATAAGATTCAAGATTCATTTCATTGAATCGCCGAAGTGGTGTAGAATGAATTGTATTGTTCTCGGTAGTGATGGCCTATCCAGTATATGAAATAAATACATATACTATATGAATTTGCAGCTAAGTCTTACTCATACCCAAGTGCCGAATTAGTTAAAACCATCCAGGAAATCGCTTAGACTTCTTTCAGGAGTTTGAAATTGAAAAAGGAGATGAAGGAATGAGCTTCTGTATGCAATATAATAATGTCAGAACTACAAGTGCAATGCATGATGAAGAAAGGAAGGGGAGGATAAAGAGGTATAGTTAGATTTTCAACGCTAAGGATATTGGAGCATATTGTTATCACTGAAGGCTGTGCCCCCAATTTTTTTCAAGGAAGTGGGAGTTTACCTGTGGATTGGTGGTAACAAAGTCTCCCAATCCCACTTCTTCAACGTAGCAAGACGAGAGCTTCTTACTTAATCATAGTATCAATTAGTTAATGGATGATGAATATTCTCCAAAACATTTGCAAAGCTGAAGTCAATCACACTTTTAAGACCTGGTCCCACTTGCCTGAGAATACCCTAAAAGTATATTGTGGTTCCTTACAGGTACTGTGCAAGAATCAGTAAATCACTGGCTGTCAAAGACACATAACTTTTGGAATGAAGTCACTTCACCACTGGTAAAAACTGTAAATGATAAAAGAACCAGTTTTCATGATGATACGCAAGATACGGAGGAAGTATTCATGGCTGAACAGACTGTTGATAGCCAAACACCGAATGGCGATCTTTCTGTTGCTGCCATTCTTTCAATTGAGCAATTTAGCAGGTAAGTACATTTTATGGTCTCATATAATTGGAACCACTTATTTCTGTATCAAACTGCTTAATTTCATGTGTCTATCTTGGAAGTGCCTGCTGTAAATATTTTTTGGGTTCTTGTGTGTTGTGATGAATATCCTGCCAAAAATGTAATTCCCAGTAGATTTAAGGTAATTTAGGATATTTTCTCATATCAAGAAGTCCGCCTCTTTATGTCTGCTGAGCATGTGGTAGAAAGGTTGGAAAGGTTGGGTGAGTAAAGGGTTTCTGTGTTGGAAAAGTGTGCCACAGGGATTTGGCCACAAGATTGGGTAACTTATGTATTCGGACTAATTTTTTTGGATAAGTCAGGTTCATGATAATTCTCCTGCATTTCAATTTAGGTGAACCATTGATTGGACATGAAATTCAATATGTTCATTTGACTTGTTTATAATAAAAGTGGTAGTCGCTATTAAGGTGACACATGCAATGTTTGTGAGAAATCATCATATTAAAGTTTGATTGATTAGTTAAGTGTCCTTAAAAAAAGTACTTAAATTCTTGAAATTTGTGATGGTTTCTAAAAGAGTTGAGACATTTATTTCTACGTTGTACTTTAGCAGCTGATATGTGGAGTATGCTCTTCCCTGTTTTTGGACTAGCCTGGGTCTTGCCTGATAGTATCATGAAGCATATGAAATCTGGTAATCATGGAGAGTTGGAAAATCCATCAAAAAGAAACTTGTTTCATGGTGTGCCTTGCTTCTATTTTTTTGGTGCCTATGCAATGAAATAAATTATAGATGTTTGAATGGGATCTGAACACCCACTCCTGTAATTAAAAAAGTTAAGTGCTTATTGAACTTATTTTGTTGGCTCAATTAGGCCCCCGCGTCTAGCTGTGATCATATTTTGGATTTGTGTTTGCTCCTTACTATAGACTAGCTTTTGATATGAGCAGACTATATCTCTTTTTCATGTAATCTTTCGTTTGCATCTTCTTGATCTATTTAATGAAATTATCCCTACTTCATCCAAAAAAATGTGATGGAGGGGGTAAAAAAATGCTTACCTCTCATCATGTGGTACATTTAAGCACATCCCAAACTTGGCCATCTTCGGAACTGAGAGTTAGGAGTGCAAAACTTCTTGGTGAGGAAATTTTCGAAGTCTATCCTAATCACAATTTTTGGTTTGGTCATTATCCGAAGTAGAGATCCAAATACCCCAGTATATATATATATATATATATATATATATATATATATATATATATATATATATTTGATGACAAGAGAAACCCGCAGCCGCTACCCTTTGGGTGCGCACAGGGTAAAAACCCCGCTCCTATGCAATAGCTCGCAAACCACATACCCCAGTCACAAAGTATGATGATAAAAAGAGTCATAGGGAATAAGGGAGACTTAAAATCATGGAGTGTGGAGGGTGGCTGTGTACTCTCTTGAAATCCATACATAGTTAACTAATAAGAGAACAAAACAGAAGTAGAGGATTCACATATGCAATACTGACTACTTGAGATAAGGGTTTGTTCAGTGTTGGTACATTTATATTTGGTTTGGTGCCAGTCAGGAGTTTGTTTAGTTTGGCTAGAGATTAATATGTCTGTCTAGGGATGAGTTATGTTTAGAGAACCTTTAGTTTTAGAAACCCTTTTATTTTTAAGACTGAGAAATCTATCTGGGGCCAACCTTTAGGACCAAGCACAACCTTGGAACTTGGGGATAATGGGCTCACTGGTTTCTAATTTTGGAAGACCCTTAATTGTCCTAAAAGAAACTTAGTGGTATTAGAATGAAATGTGCCTAAAATGAAACGCCGGTGGATAAGAGGATTCATGAAGCTGACTAGCTAGGGTGGATTGAGATAGTTGTAATTGTTATTGTAGAGACGGTAGAAATGGAGTGGGGAGAGTTTAATTGGTTTAAGAAGAAGTCTTATAAACTTTAAAAAGTCGATCATGAATTCATGATATTGTGAAACATGCGTTTTAATACTCTTGGAGTTAGGTGATGAAAAAATCTTTTGACATTTTTGCACATCCTTGTCCTTGCAACCTCTCCTCCATTTAGGTAGTTCTTCTTGTAATTGGGTGTTGAAATTGTGGATGTGAGCTTACCAATGTTTCTATCTGCAGTTAGCTTCAACGCCCAACAAACCAATGATGAGTAAATATATGTTTTTAAAATTAAAATGTCTTGTATATGACATATGATAGATGTGCAGGATGAACGGATTGACTGGGCAGAAAATGCAGAAGATATTCAAAGCACTTGTTCCTGAATCTGTTCATAGTGATGCTCGCAATTTGGTTGAATACTGTTGCTTTAGGTTTCTGTCAAAGGATACTTCTGTCCTTCATCCTTGCCTGAAGGTTTGCTGGCTTACCTGTGTGTTTCCTTTTTAGTCTTTCATCAGTTTTTTTTCTTATGACCATAACATGTATTCTTTTCCTTTATGAAACTGAAGTTCTTTTCGGAGTCTCTTATGTTCTGCTTGCTCCTCTATCCCACACCCTCCAATCCTATTAAGGAGAGCCCAATTTTCCATTCATTAGATTCAGAGTATCAGAAAGAGTTTCTTGTATGGTTGAGCCCTATTCCTCGAGTGGTCTCTGCTTGTTGATGATCTACAGAAGACAAAACCCTAACTGAAGAATAGAACATGTAACTCTTAGATGAGTTGAAGTACCTTGTGAGTTGTGATCCTGTTAAACTGTTTTAATTCTGCTTTTGGTTTTAATTTATAAACATGACCTCAATATCTTTTTGACTGTTTTTTTCCTTTCAATATCTAGCTTGATACTGTCTTTTATGATGAAGAACAAAATTTTGCTATTCCGTCGATTCAGCACAGTTCTGAAAGTTGCAGTCGGATCAGTAAATATTGGTTAAAACTTTTCAGATTATGGAAGAAAAGAAGTAAAACAATGATAGCATCCTTGAAATCTCTCTACAATTATTAACTCAATATTTTCAGATAGGGATGAGTCGTAAAAGATTAGATTTATCTCTACTCGTTCATTAATATATTTAGATGTGATTTCAGGAACCTGCATTCCAGAGACTGATTTTCGTAACAATGCTTGCGTGGGAGCAACCATATAGGAGCAGAGGAGACTCCCGAGTTAAATTTGCAGAGAAGCATTCTCTCCAGGTTCTTTCTCCGCTCTTTAGATCTCATAAATGATAGGTTGCATGTGACATGGACCACTTTAAGGGTAGGTTGTCTTTAGGCTGTTAGTGTTAGGCTGATAATCTAACTGTAGATGCATTTTCAGGCATCTGATGGATAAATAAGGTACAATCACTCAATTTTGTGGCATCATATATCACTCTTCTAATGATCTGCCAAAGAAGATAAATTTCTGGTGATTTATATGTGCTAGAACTAATTAGGTCAATTGGCATGATCTTTTCAACCTCTGATCATTGTGCCTCTGCCAAGAATCGTCATATATTCGTCTTTTCTTTCTTTTTTTTTGCCTTCTTTTTTCAGTTTGTTCTTGTGGTGTGGAAGTAGGGTAGGTTATTCTTTATATGCCAACCTTCTCTGTTCTTTTCAATAATTTGTTTATGTCTAAGTTGCTCGGACTCGGGTGTGGGTGTACGATACGGGTGCGGATCTAGAGGTCGGATCCTTCATGATCTAATTTTTAAGATTAGGGGATATGGATCCATTTATGGATACGGGTGCGGGGATTCACCTAAATGTAATTAAAAGATCTAAGAATAGAATTATAAAACCTAAATTATGAGATATTATATGGAGAACTTGAGGAGAATGAGTGACATAGAAATTTCTATATAAAGGGTATTCCATTTTCTTCAGTTTCACTTTAGCTTTTGTATTGATTATAGAAATCATTAAAACTGTTCAGACTTTCTCCAATGATTTTGGTCGAAGTACCCAAAATGGGTTGACCTAATCGGACACGGATCCCACGCCCACACCACACCCATGTCGTATCGACACGGGTGCGGCACTAAAAGTGAAGAGTCCGGGCAACTTAGATTTCAGTAAAGATGCCTATTATATCTGATCAATTAAGCTGAGGTTTGCTGGTGGTGCTCCCTGGGTTTCTAACTTGGATTTGATAGATTGGGACACTGTCAACAATATGTTCTTTCGAACGGGATAGATGGGAAAAAGGTCTTTTTTTCCCTTTGTGCAGTCAGATCAAACTCAATTGTTGAAGTTCTGACAAATTTCCCACTGAACAGAGTATAGTTTTTGGAGGCTGCTTATCGTTTTCATAGAATAATCTCAAACATTTAAACTTACGATTGAAACAATGAATAGTTTATAGGTAAATGTGCTGTAAAATGGTGGATGATAAAATCCCTTTTCTGTGATAATAGTGCATTTTAGGGGTAAATAAACTGGAAATGCTTCATACAGTATTAAATATGAAAGTGAAGGTGTAGTTGCTAGATTCACTTCTATCTCTGGGTCACTCTTCGGGCTGGTGTTAAGGACCTTGCGACTGGCTGGTTCGTTTTCTTTTTTTTTTTCTAAACCATTTTGTATCGTTGAAGGATATATAGGGTGCACACTGCTAGGTGGCAATATCAATAACAGTTATATTTATGTAACTATTAAAGTTTACAAAAGACTTTTGTTCTCAGTCATATGTAGTGCAAACCTCACTTTTGCTTTCCATGTATACTAATTTGCTTCCTTGACAATTAAAATAAAAAGTACTCCCGAATCTTCTAGGATATTAATATTTGCAAGCTTGGAAAAGTGGTTTCTCCATTATTCATATGTTATATTTGTTCTTAACTATGTGTTTCATGATTGTACTTCACTGAGAAGTTCTTATTATGAACACAAATATTTGAGTCAAACCTAAATGTATCTGTTTCTTCTGAAGCTAAAGAGGAGACTAGTTGGAGAAGAGGCTTTTGTTCGTATTGCTCCTGCTGTTGCTGGTATAGCTGATTGGACAACAGCACACAACCTTTTCAAAGCTCTTGCTGGTAATGATCGAGGCATCTCATTTACCTCATGGTCCACATACATATGTGAACTTCTCAAGTAAGCATCCTCTCTTTTTGAGTACAAAAGTTTCTTATAGTATGTTATGTGCATGTTATTGCACAATTCAAATTTATGGTTAATTATCAGCTCACATACACAAAATATCATAATTCATAAAGAATATGTTGTTTACTAATTTGACAAATCCAATGTTGTAGTAGGATTTCTGGACAATGCATACTCCTATTCACTTTTGCTTCCTGAAATTTAAATTGTTACAATCCCTTAAGAATTTGTTGTACTACTGAGTAACTATTTCTTCTTTTATTAAAATATTAAATCCATGTTAAAACATATGCTAGAAAATAATTCCACTTGACTATGAGATGTGAGTTGTGTTTTTGCTTTCTTTGAGCTGAGGGTTTTTCCGGATCTCTACCTTACAAGGTAAGAGTACTCTACCCTCCCCAAACCCCACTTGTGGGACTATATTGGGTGTGTTGTTGTTGACTATGAGAAGTAAACTTTATCACATAGAACTGAATAGGGAAAGTATTTAGCATTCACACGAATACAAAGCTTCTGAATATTTCTTTCATTTTTTTAACACTCTAGTTGTTTTTTTGTATGATGATGACATGATTTGAACTTAAATGGAGATACATGGTCAGTGAGGATTCAAATAGCCGACCCAACTTGTTTAGGACTGAGGCTGAATCGTCGTTGTTGTCTTAACATTCTAGTTGTTTGGGTTTATTAGTATTTAGAGTAGTTCTATACTTTTCAGTAATGGGGAAAAATTTACTATCAATTTTGATTTCTATTTATGATGGGAATTCTTAACTAAACCTGAAATCTGGAAGTGACGATAATTCTTCTGATATTTCATTTCTTATTTTAGAGTGCATGAAGGACGGAAGTCATATCAGTTTCAAGATCTCTCCCAGCTCCATAACGAGAGAATCTTGTGCATTGCTTCTGGTGGAAAACATCCTGTTCTTAAATGGGAGAATAATATGGCATGGCCAGGAAAACTTATTTTGACTGATAGGGCCCTTTACTTTGAGGTACTCATTAATAATTATATACTTCCAAAGAACTGTGTAAAGGTCTCATGAGATGTCCTCACCCATCACTGTTGATGAAAATGTCTTTCTTGTCTTGCAATTTCTTCATTCTTTTGAATGTAAACGTTCGTTGGTAGTTCCTTTTAAGTTGTGAAAATTGAGGCAAATGGATGATGATAATTTGTTTGAGTTGGCTAGCTGAACCGTTTGCACATTACATACTGTATACTCGATTCTTGTGTCTTGCAGGCGGTTGGTTTGACGGGGAAAAGAAATACATCAAGATTGGATCTTACAGGAGAAGGTTCACGCATAAAGAGAACAAGAGTTGGGCCTCTGGGCTTTGACTTTCTAGATTCTGCTGTATCTGTCACTTCAGGTCCTCAGTGAGTAAGCTTCTCCAACCAATCCCATGTGGAGTATTTCCTTTCTGTTTTACAGTGGAAAAAACTTTTGTTGGCATCTCCCCAAGCCTTAAGTAGAGCCTCAAATTAGGCCCGCAACTTCATGACAGTACATACATTTAATGGCCACCTGTCAATTGTTTCAGGTTCTTAAAAATCACGGATATACAAAGTTCCATCCTTTGAACAAATAGCTTTCCAAAAGTTAGTGCTCACTTTCACTTCTTCCTGTTTTATCACATCTAGGATAGACCATTGTCATTATCTGATAGAGAAAGAAGGGATTGCCTGTGTCAACCATTTTGTATTTTTTTATGAAGTAAGAAATTCTATATAATAGGCATCAAGAAGGTGCAATAAGTACAAAAGGGGAAGGGAAATCCGAAATCCAACAAGTTAATAGGGCAATCTACAGGGGCTAAATTCTGCCAACTAAATAACCATAAAAAGAGATCTAGCTTTAAAAGTGTGGCAAGGAGTTGCATCTGCCTGTTTTATCATTTGATATGTTGTATATAGCCATAATAAACAAAAATGTCTTATTAAGCAAATAAACAAACTATAAGAAAATTAGGAAATTATAATTTGGTAAGAGTTGGCGGGGTTGGGCTATATGAACCATCGTTCGTCCCATTTTGCCCCAACTCATTTCAGCCAAAGTAACATTTGTGGGGATCCCCACCCGTTTGACTCCCCTGATCCTAACTTCAAGTTTTACATATCCATTTCAGCCAATCTTAAAAGGAAGTATGGTAACTAATTACCAAAGTTATCATATGACTAACTAGTAAATTGCACCTGATCTGAATCGTTTTATCTCTTGATTTATCTTATTAGGTACTTTGTCAAATTCATTTCGGCCTTGTGGATAGAAATCTTCGAAGTTTCTTCTTCATCCTAATTAATAGTCAAATTTCATGCTTTCATCGGAGTCTACATTTGCATGTTAGACTTGTTGATCCTAAAATCATTTGTCCTTTCTCATGTTTGTAGTTGACTATGCAGGTCCTCTGACTGGAAGTGAAGTTTCATAAAATTTCTGTTCTATTCATTTATTTTGCTTCTGTAGCTTTTCTTGGATGTCAAGTTCTCCCTGCAAAATCCTTTTGGAGAGCAAGTTATCATTTAACTTATGTGCTTTTATTTGAATTTTCTTGTGTTTCATGTTTTGATTAAGAATGCGATGTTTCTATATGAAATATACAGCTTTTTAATTTTAGCTGATAAAAAATTCGTGTTGATTTATTATGTTCTAATTTGTTGTACTCATATCAGGCCGGATACATGGGTATTAGAATTTGTCGACTTTGGAGGAGAAATGAGACGGGATGTGTGGTATGCATGCATCAGTGAAGTAATTGCTTTATACAAGTTCATACGAGAATTTGGTCCTGAGGAAGGTGATCCATCCGTATACAATGTCTATGGTTCCCAGAAAGGGAAGGCAAGAGCGATTTCATATGCTACCAATGCTGTTAAGAGACTTCAGGCTCTTCAGTATGCTCGAAAGCTCTTGGAGGAGCCAACTAAATTGGTTCAGTTCTCATATTTGCAAAATGCACCTTATGGTGACGTCGTTTTACAAACTCTAGCAGTTAATTGTTGGGGTGGGCCATTGATTGCAAAAATGACTGATCAAGATTATCAATCAGGGGGATCACCTGGATCCACAAATGATGCAACAGAAAGTAGTAGTTATGTGTTTGACATTGATGGAAGCGTGTATCTGCAGAAATGGATGAAGTCTCCATCATGGGCTTCTAGTGCTTCACTTGCTTTTTGGAAGAACCCCCGATCAAAACGGGGAATAGTTTTCAGTAAAAATCTTGTTGTCGCTGATATAAATTTGATGGAAAAAGCAGCATTGATATGTAGAGATAAATATCAAGTAGTAGAGAAAACGCAAGCCACAATTGACGCAGCAATGATTGAAGGGATACCTAGTAACATTGACCTTTTTAAGGTTATCTTGTCCCTTTCCTTTTCTGCTGTTTCTGTCTGCATTTTTTTTCTGATTTTTAGGTTAATTAGTCGGCATTTATGCATCTCATAACTCCAAAATAATTTAACATTTTTTTGTAAAAATGATCATGCGTTTAAACATTTAAATTCTCGGTTATAGTTGGGGCAATAAGCATGTTATATTTCTGTAAGATATGTTATTCTGATAGGACTTGCACTAAAATTAGAAATTTTTGAAAAAATAGAAATACAATGAAATTTAACTAATGTGTGATGGGAACTTTTAATATCCTTCAAATGTAAGCTCAGACTTGGTTTAGAGTATGCTACTTTGTTGCCCAGAGTTTAGTGTTGAAAGGAATTTCATTGTTTGTGATCCATCTAAGTCCTTATTTTGCTTATTGTCCTGTATAGGAGACAAACTGGGTACCTGCAATAAGCATCAAAAATCTTTTAAGTATAAACATGCCTTGCAGTTCAGTACTTTTTTTTTTTTTTTTTTGTATAAAAATCATCAGTTGTTACTTAGGATAACTTTAGACTTTTGCTATTCATTTTTGCGCAAGATAGACAGAAATGTTGATACTATCTTGTGCTCGGCAAAATTATAGAAGCCTCACCATACCTAAAAGCATGGCCTAGCAGTCGATGGAGTTAGAACAAAGAATGACGGAGGTCAAGGTTCAAATTTCTTAGAGAGAAAAGAAGTTGGGTACTCTCCATTGTTGAAGTCTTGGTGGACAGAGCTCCCCTACATGTATTATGGGAAGATACAATTAGCCAGTAAAATAATGAATGTGCACCCAAGCTGGTCAAGTCACAACCTTTATATAGTTCTAAATTTTTTTATAGAAGTCTCACTAGTTATAGCTATTGTTACTGTTTTATGGACAATGTGCTTATGGTTATGGCTTAAAATCAGGCAGCTTTTCTTCTTTCTTTTCCTTAGAACTGAAATTTCAAGGACTTTCTTCACTTGGATTGAGTGTTAGACCATGGCGATACAAAATCTAGCCAGGGTTTACTTTTCCCTTCAAGAAGAAAAAAGGTAAAGCTCAACCATGATTTGGAAAAGGAAAAAGACCAACCATGATTCGCCTAAAAGAAAAGAAAACAACCTTAAAAGCTTGTTCTAAGAAATGAAAGGTAAGTATAAATCAGTGGTCTTAAATTGTGGATATTTTGAGCCTCAACCAACTTAGATGAATTTGACTCTCATAATTGGCTTATGGCCTGGGAGGCGGTACTGTTTGTTAACACTTGATTATAAGACTACTATTGGCACATTTTCCTCTTAAAATAGGAATAATTATCATTATTACAGTCATCTGTCATTTTACATAGTGACAATGTGGAAGAAAACTGGACTCAGAGCTTAATGTGAAAGGGATGTGGTACTGTACTATTTATCTATTGAGAATATTCAAATTACTAATGATATTGTTTTTTCGTTTCTTTCTTGAAAGAAATTGGCTAGAAAATCTTGTTATGTTCTGTGGGTTTACAAGTTCAGCCTTGTTGTATGTTGTCTGTGTTTTTCTAATTCTACAAGTTTATTCTTTTGTCAGTGATATTGATTTTTGATTTTCTTCCCCTTTCTTGGCAGGAACTTGTGTTTCCTTTAACAGTTATGGTAAAAAACTTTGAGAAACTTAGGCATTGGGAGGATCCCCTATTAACTGCCTCTTCTCTTGCACTCGCATATACAATTATATTCAGGTAGAGTGCATTGGCATCAGCCATCAGTATCTGGTTTGCCTGTACACCTAAATGTTTACTGAGCATTTTATAGAATACATATATGAACTTTCAAGTGCAAAGGAATATTTACTTGTCTCTGGAGAAAACTTCTTGTGAATGAAAATTTCATTACTGGTCTTCATGAATCTTTTGTGGAACCATATGAACTTGTGATCTCCTAGGCTTGTTGCTATCTTACAGGCAATTTTTATGTTAAATTTCTGCTAATTAAAGGGACTGTTTGAGTTACCATTCTAAATGTCCCAAATGATTTTCACAGTTTTGTCATCTAAAATTAATCAGCTTCTGAAAACCATATTCCTATGCAATTCTGAAGATTGAAGAGTTCCTTTTGCAGGTTGCGGAGGTTCATGAATACTGCATTGTGTTGTACTATTAAATTTTGCCCATCCGTGTGCATTTGGAAAAATATTACATTGTATAAGTTTCAAATGGTGTTTTTTTAGAGGATTATGTACAATGTTCAAGAACCTACTAAACTGTTTACATTTATGATATCTTCACTTACCATTTAAAAAATAAAAAGAAGGATAATGTACAATGTCCCGTGAATATGGCACATGAATATACATACATGATAGGAATGGATTATGGTAATTTGTTGCTAACTGTTAAATTAGTTACTTTTGTTTTTGAGCATGCTCCTTGAGTTATTCTTTGTGTGGTTAGTTATCTGTCTTAATTGCATTGAGTTTCTTGACACTCGGTTTTCTGGGATCAGGAATATGCTATCTTATATATTACCAGCAATGTTGATGGGCTTGGCTGCTGGTATGTTATTACTTAAGGGGCTCAAGGAACAAGGCCGCCTTGGAAGATATTTTGGAAAAGTAACCATACGTGATCAACCTCCATCAAATACTCTACAGAAAATTATTGCAGTTAAAGAGGCTTTGCGTGAAGTTGAAAAGTATATGCAGAGCTTGAATGTGTCGCTGCTCAAGATTCGAGCAATTATTCTTGCTGGTCAACCTCAGGTACCTCTAATCTAACCTAGATTACACTGAAAACAGGTCTCTATCTCTTTCAGTGGCCAAAGGAAGAACTGAATAATATTGCCACTGAGTGTGCTACCGACATGCATGCTAAGAATAGATTAGGAGTGTGAAACTTCTTAATAACCCCAGCAAGAGTACATGTCCTCAATTATTTGATTCATGTTAGCTACTTTGTAAAGATATTAGAACAAGTAGAGTAGATAGGTTAGTTGTCGAGGTGTGCACTCAACCATTACCAAACAAAACAAAAATCTTCGACTCTTTTCTGTTGTTTTAGCATACTAATTAGTGTATACTCGAACGCTAAAGTTGCTTTTTTCCTTGAAATCATTTCATTCTTGATGGGCATTAGTGAAAATACGCCTGTGCCCTTGTCCAGCTCCACTCATCTTCAGAAGAACCTTCCTCATCCCAAACCACTTGCTGCTCTATCCCTAGTGCCGACTACTCAGAACTCCCATCACTCTAATTCAATGCCAATAACCCTCTCGTCACATCCTCCCTCCTTACCCTCATTCTTTGACTATAAAGAGAAGCTATTAAGTTATAAACCCAAAATAAACTTTTTCTGAAAAAAAATGAGATTTTGCTCTATAATTTTATACTGATTCTTTCTTCTTGAGGGACCCAAAGTTACCTCCTTTTATATAAGGAGAGTTGATATGATGTGTTGCTTTTTCCACTATAGTAGCACTAGACTTGGGCCTTGTCTCCTTAGAAACTTGTGTGGGTCAATTTCTGCTCCCCCACCATAGTTTCGAACTTCATCACAATCGAGATCATGAACACTGAAAAAGTCCCTGAGCCCCTAACCTGAACCACATTGAACAATTAGTAGTAGCTCTTTTTAAAATTTTCTGTTATGTTGGATCTCTTCTAATTGTTTTAGGGGCTCAGTTGTGCATGCTTTGAGTTTGATGATATTATGCCCAAATCATTTCTCTCTGTGTATGGTATGGTCTACTTTAAGTAATTATTTTAGGGGCTCAATTAATTCTTAATGCTTACTCTACTTTTCATGCTTGCACCTCAAATTGTAGTGTTAATTTTTATCTAATACTCCATATAATTGAGTTAATTTTCATAATCTTGTTCAGATTACTATGGAAGTCGCTCTGGCTCTACTATTTGGTGCAACCATCCTCTTAATTGTTCCATTCAAGTACATAGCTGCTTTCCTGATTTCTGATGCATTCACCCGAGAACTCGCGTTCCGAAGGCAAATGGTTTTGAGATTCATGAGCTTTCTTAAGGAGGATGGGAAACAGTGCCTGCCACCCCAGTTGTTGTACTACCATTCGAGGAAGATGAGTCCGATGCACCAAACCAAAGAAGTTGTCCAGCAATGACGTAGTAAAACCAGAGAAACAGTTAAACCAGTAGGTTATTGTAAATCTTCTTTTAGGTAACTTTCTTTTCTTTTTTT
>JAJJBR010002753.1:0-60068 GCA_022817965.1 Solanum lycopersicoides
TTCTAGCTCGCTAAAGTATCTGTTTAATCCTTCATTATTCAATCTTTAATTATTTTTGTACTAAATGGTTTCTGGCAGTTTTGTAAAGTAAAATATTGTTGTCTGATTTCTTTGCTTCATTTATATCATATCTTGCTTTGTAATAATATTCTTTAAATGCACATGTATATTCTTCTATATAGCACATATTACATATTGCTAATTTTGTCATAAGTTGTCTATTTATTATTTTTTCTCTATTTTGTTCTCTTATTTCCGTAGTCATACCACCAAATTCATTTCTTATTGCTAATTCATATTTATCTAATATATCTATATTTGTTGTTGATGTTGATCCATCTATTTTTTTATCACTCCTAAGTGTTACTACACTTTATGAGGATAAATTTTCTATCCATAATTTTGTTGTTCCTACAAATGTTCTTTCTATATATCCTGGTGTTTCTTTTATTGCTATTTTATTATCAACTAGTTGTTTAGATATATTTCCTACCCATAATAAAATTACTTTATTTATATCTATCACACAGTCTAAATCTAAAAAGTTATTTTGTTCAATTATTGGTCTAGGTATTCATTTTTTATTTAATCTGCTATTCCATATTGTATTTGCTCTATCTGATCTTTCATAATTTTCTGTATAATAAGTTGGTGTTGTTCTTCTAGGACTACTTCTTCTAGGACTACTTCTAGGACTATTATCTGGGGTTTTACCTCTTGATGTACTTGGTTGATTTACATTTCCTGTATTTATTTCTAATTTTTTCGATTTATTTACTTGTTCTAGAATTTCTGTGTATGTTTCACTTATATCACTTATTTCTGATTTTTGATCATTCATTGTATCTGACTCATTCATTTCATCATTTATTTCATTTATTTCCTCTATTTCAAGATTTTCAGTTGATATTTGTTTCATTTTATTTATTTCATTGGTCAATTCAAATTCTTTTTTTTTCCTTTTCTAGCTGTTTTTCTTTTTGTTTATTTTCATATAATAATTTTAACTTAGCTAATTCTTTTTCTAATTCACTTATTTTTGTATTTTTTATTTCTTCTACCTTTTGTACTTCCTGTTTTGCCTGTATTTTTATTTTTTCAATCTCTTTGGCTTTATCTATTTCTTCATTTTCTTTTGTTATCCTTACCATAGCTGCTAAACTATCTTCTAATTTTGCTGTTTCTTTTTCCAACATTAAATACAAGTTATTTCCTATTTTTTTATATCGTCTTCCTAAGTTTGAAAATATTATTTTTATTACTAATCCTTCTTGATTTTCATATATTTTTTCATCTACTGCAAATTCCTCTTTATTCATTATGGTTGTTATTATAAGTTGTTATTATAACTTATATCATGTTGCAATTTATATTCTAGGCAATTTATTTGTATTTCAACTTTTCTTTGTATTGATATAACTTTACTACTTATTCCTGCAAATATATTTTCTTCTATTCTTTATTTTTTAAATTTATATTCTTGTCTTTTTTCATTTATCTTTTCTATCAGTTGTTGTTTATATATTTCTCCGTCCATATTGCTTTTTCAGATAACACACATATTTATATTCTGTTTTAGAAATTATGTCTATCAAAAGATTTTCTTTATTAGTATCTTTTTTAGTAATTTGTAATAATTCATATTCTATATATAAATTTTTTATCTTTTTCTGTGTCTTTTGTATTTTTCTTTTTATCTTAGTAGTTGCTTTATTTAAATTATTCTTCATATTTTAAGAAAATATTTTTTCATAATATTCTTTTTTTAGTAAATTTAATCTTTGTATTTCTTTAGCATTGGTTTCTATATATTCTAAATATTCTTCCTCTCTAAGATATATATATCTATTTATATTTTCAATTAATAATGTTTCCTCTAAATCTATTTTTTGTTTTGTCTCTTTCCATAATTGCAAATATCTATAATTTATCATTGATCCCTATATGATTCTAGATCATCATATAAATAATCTATGTCAAAATCATCTGAAATAATTAGTTCTGACCAATCATAAATTGTTTCTTCAATTATTTCATATGTTACTAATCTATCATAGATTATTCTTCTTATATCAGTATTAAGATCTTTTAGTATATAGAATAGTAATATCATATAGTTAACATCATCATTTAATAGGTAAGAAGTCATTTTATCATATTTTTGCTAAAATTTTATTCCTTCTAACCTCTTAATTTATTATACTTATTTATTATGTAATAATAACAATTTAATAATCATCTCGTCTAGTCACTACTACTGTTTTCTTCTTTGATTAGTTACCCTAACAGCGCCTCAACTGTGTTTACTCTCCTAAACGGCCTTCTTGCCTAACGGTTTCAACCTTAGGATGGCATAGTCTGGGCATACTGATTCTCAGAATATTTCAGTAGCAAACCTTCTAAAAATGATTATTATAACATTATTAAAACATAATAAACAATTATAATCAACAAGAGATTATCAGGAATAAAGCAGTTTAGCTACTCATGAATGTAAATGAGTATACCTGTTCTTGTATGTTTATCATATCTGATTTGTTTTTCATAACTATTATTTTATTTACTAGCTCTGATACCAATCTGGGGTGGTGAAAGCGGAATTGAGAGAGTTGAGAGAGTTAGATGTAGAGAGAAGAGGGGATGCTTTTATTATTGAGGGAAACCCTCTATTTATACAAGACTTATATTGGCGTAGTGGCCGACACTACTATACTGATTTTTATTGCTATCGTTGAACGTTGGAATTCCCCCTGTCTGATTTTGTCATTCTAATGTTGGTGAACGTTGGAGTTGTTGCTGAAGTGAATATTGAAGAGAAGTAACAAGTTGGGTTACTAATTGAGATTTTTGGGTTTGTACAAAAAGGAATTAGTTGTTGAATGTTGGGCTCAAAATTGGGTTAAAATAGACTAAAAATGTTGTTATATTTTGTATTTGAGGCTTAGTCATATCGAAGTAATTAGTGTATATGGCTTAAGATTAATTAATATTAGAGTAACTTACAAAAATTGTTATAATTGTAGGGTTATTGAAATTCAATAGCTGTAAGTATTCTATTAACAAAAAATGACTACACTTTATGTCTTAATCTAGTTATTTATTTGTATTTAAAAAAAAATTATTTAAACAATGATACTATTATAATTACTATGCACCAAATAAGGTAATTTCTTGTTATAGTGACTGAATACCCCCTAATTATATTTCTAAGACTCTGAACTTCCCATAAATAGATTAAAGACTAATGATTACGCCCCTATCATCTTGCACTACAACATTTTATGTCTCCAACCACCCTAGAGAAGTGTGGCCTAAACTATGAAAAAGTGTGGCCTTTGGTAAAAGGCCACACTTTTTGATTTTAAGCCACACTTTTTCAGGTGTGGCCAATAGTATTCAACAATCGCATATAAGACATATTACACATTCATCAAGTAAACATTTTCATCACTTTAGACCCTCTACTGAAGGTTTCTCTCAAACTCACTTGAGTAATACAAGAAAAGACCGCCCATACACCCTCTTCAAGCACACCAAAGCAATCCTCAAAGCTACCCTAGATAAAAACCTTTCTATTCAACATAGTTCATTAAGTCAATAATATTGATGTAAATCCATTTAAGAGTCAAGAAACCAATTAAGGGACTTTACATAATGGTCTTGAAGACCAAATGAACTCATCCTAGCACCTTCAAGGCCTACTCGTGTTATGTGTAGGTAGCATACCATTCAACTACCTACACGGTGTAGAACCTATCCAATACTACAGTGAAAATCACATGATGAGTCTAGGCACTAACTGACATAGAGCTTACTAGCTAGGTATGGAATCTGGTGTCATAAGACCCCATACCGTGGAAGGTGTTCTACTTGCAAAAGGTAGAACTAAGGACACATCCCATGTAGGCACATGGTTAAGGGATATAAAGGGTTTCTTTGTACTATAGTCTCATTCTCAAGTAGAGCTACTACCACAATCATATCCACTTAGTTCTTTGCCTTTGTTCTCATAGAGTATGTTCATTCACATAATTGTATTTGAGAAGATAGCATTTCTAAGTCCTACAAACTAATAATATCACTACCAAGAAGGGGTCAATAAGGGCTTCCGATCAAGGTTCAGTAGGATATCTCATTCTTAGCCTTCTTTTGATATTCAAGGTTCCATAAAAGTCTTTCATTGAAGGGCACCTACTTTAGGTCTACCTATCCTAGACATTCATTTGTACATTCATTCATACACATACATTACAAGGGTGCCTAAGCCTACCAAGTCAACAGTATATAATCCATAAGCTTTCATGTCTCAAAAAGAGGGACCTAAGTCTACCAATGAACACACAACATCATATTATAAAAGCTCTCCCTCCTCCTTAATCATCATAAATTAACAACTACTGAGGAAATACATTTAATCATAAGGATCATATAGACAATACATGAGGACCTTCACATTATAGCTGCAAATATACCATGACATGATCATACAGTATTTCACATAATAATGCCGACAAGGCCATATTCATAACCTATATAACAATTAAACACCGCCACAATAAGTGGACCATTCCAATCCATACAATTCAATATCAATTATATCCAAAATAAAGGAATTAGGTCAACTCACCATCCTCCAATCACCGTGATCACAATTTCGTAGCCTTTCTAACAAGTTCACATAACAAAAGCTCTTACCAATATCAATGTACAAAAGCCTAAGCCAACAACCAATCAATAACAATTATCCAACAACATTCAATATAGATATCAATACTACAAGGTAAGGTAAGAACAGTTCTACCATAATCAATACATAATTCGGTAGACCAATACAATCTACATATGAATTAAATAATATTAATCCATAATCACTTTACCACATTAGAGCAAAAATTAGAAATTTAATGAATACATGGGTTCATGGAAATTTTGTAAATAAAACTATCAATTAACATTGAATACTTAATAAATCATCAATTAAAACATTTTATGTAAGAACTCATGCTTAAAATTCAAAATTGGGATCTTTTGAGAAGACTTTGAAATTGGCTCCTTGAATGAGAGAAGAATTAAGGATTAAATCACAATCCCTTAATTGAAAAAATTCAATGAAATTAGGCTTGAAATGTTGGAGAATTTGACCTTCTTTCTTATAACTTGAAAGTCCTTCAACGAAGGATCTTGACTAGAGAGAGAACTTAGAGACAAGGGAGAGCTTGTAATTTTTTTTATTCAAATTGATTCTTGGGGTTTTGGAATCGGGTAAATGGTGTATGATGACTTTAAACCAATATATAATACACCCCAGAAAACCCAAAGCACCCCTACATTAATTTGACCTTTTTAAACAAGTTAAACTTAACTAAAATTTTCATAATTATCGTCGGAAAAAAAGTCCGCGTCACAGAGCTGTTCCCCCAATGTTTTCGAAAATAAATTTTGGGAAAGTAGAATGTGTGACATGTACGCGACGCGGACCAAAAGTTTGGCAAGTTATTTTGATAAGAAACTCTATCATAAGCTTTCAAGAAACATAATACTAGTCAAAAATCACATAAAAGACATATTACACATTCATCAAGTAAACATTTTCGTCACTTTAGACCCTTTACTGAAGGTTTCTCTTAGACTGACTTGAGTAAGACAAGAAGAGACTTCCCATACACCCTCTTCAAGCACACCTAAGCAATCCTCAAATCTACAATAGATAAGAACCTTTTTATTCAACATAGTTCGTTAAGTCAATAATATTCATGTAAAGACATTTAAGAGTCAAGAAAACAATTAAGGGACTTCACATAATGGTCATGGAAGACCTAAGGAACTCATCCTAGCACCTTCAAGGCCTACTCCTGCTATGTGTAGGTAGCATACCATTCAACTACTTACACGTTGTAGAACCTATCGAATACTAGAGTGCACATCACATGATGAGACTAGGCACTAACCGACATAGATCAAAGTAGCTAGGTATGGAATCTAGTGTCATAAGACCCCATTCTGTAAAAGGTGTTCCACTTGCCAAAGCTGGAACTAAGGACACATCCCATGCAGGCACATGGTTTAAAGGATACAAAGGGCTTTCTTGAACTATAGTCTCATTCTCAAGTAGATCTACTACCACAATCATATCCACCTAGTGCTTTGCCTTTGTTCTCATAGAGTACGTTCATTCACATAAGTGTATTTGAGAAGGTAGAATCTCTAAGTCCTACAAACTAATAATATCACTACCAAGAAGGGGTCCACAAGGGCTTCCGATCAAGGTTCAGTAGGATATCTCATTCTTAACCTTCTTTTCATATTCAAGGTTCCATAGAAGTCTTTCATTGAAGGTCACCTACTTTAGGTCTGTCTATCCTAGAAATTCATTTATACATTCATTTATACACATACATGACAAGGGTGCCTAAGACTACCAAGTAAACAGTATATAATCCATAAGCTTTCATGTATCAAGAAGAGGGACCTAACTCTACAAATCAAGACACAACATCATTTTATAAAAGCTCTCCCTAGTTGTTAATCATCATAAATTAACAACTACTGAGGAAATACATTTAATCATACAATTATAAAATCAATATAGGATGATATAGACAATACATGAGCACCGTCACATTATAGCTTCCAATATACTATAACATGATCATACTATATTTCACATAATAATGCCGACAAGGCCATGTTCATAACCTATATAATAATTAAACACCACGCCACAATAATTGGACCATACCAATCAATACAATTCAATATCAATTCTATCCAAAATAAATTAATTAGGGAAACTCACCACCTTCCGATCACCGTGATCACAATTTCGTAGCCTTTCCAACAAGTTCACATAACAAAAGTTGTTACCAATATCAATGTACACAAGACTAAGCCAACAATCAATCCATACCAATGATCCAACAACATTGAATATAGATATCAATACTACAAGTTAAGGTATGAACAATTCTACCATAATCAATACATAATTCGGTAGCCCAATACAATCTACATATGAATTCAGTAAGATTGAGCCATAATCACTTTACCCACATTAGAGCGAAAATTACGAATTGAAGGAATACATGGGTTCATGGAAATTTGGTAAATAAAACTATCAATTAACATGAATACTTAATAAATCATCAATAAAAACATTTTTATGTAAGAACCCATGCTTCAAATTCAAAATAGGGTTTTCGGGTTATTGAGATCTTTTGAAAAGACTTTGAAATTGGCTCCTTGAATGAGAGAAGAATCAAGGATTAAATCACCATACCCTAATTGAAGAAATTCAACGAAATTAGGCTTGAAACATTGGAGAATTTGACCTTCTCTCTTTGAACTTAAAGGTCCTTCAATGGATGACTTGACTCGACAAAGAATTTAGAGAGAAGGGAGAGCTTATATTTTTTTTTGATTCTAATTGATGGTTTGTGTTTTTGATTAGTGTAATTGGTGTATCATGACTTTAAATAAATATATAATACAACCCCAGAAAACCCAAAACACCCCTACATTGATTTGACATTTTTAAACAAGTTAAACTTAACTTAAATTTTTGGAATTATCGTGGGAAAACAAGTCCGCGTCGCGGAGATGTTCCCCCAAGATTTTTGAAAATAAATTTTGGGAAAGTAGAGTGCGTGACATGTCCGCAAAGTGGACCAAAAGTTTGGCATGCTATTTTTATAAGAACCTATATCATAAAGTTTCAAGAAACATAATACTAGTGAACAATCACATATAAGACATATCCCAATACAATCTACATATGAATTCAGTAAGATTAAGCCATAATCACTTTACCCACATTAGAGCAAAAATTACGAATTGAACGAATACATGGGTTCATGGAAATTTTGTAAATAAAACTATCAATTAACATGAATACTTAATAAATCATCAATAAAAACATTTTTATGTAAGAACCCATGCTTCAAATTCAGAATAGGGTTTTCGGGTTATTGAGATCTTTTGAAAAGACTTTGAAATTGGCTCCTTGAATGAGAGAAGAATCAAGGATTAAATCACCATACCTTAATTGAAGAAATTCAACGAAATTAGGCTTGAAACATTGGAGAATTTGACCTTCTCTCTTTGAACTTGAAGGTCCTTCAATGGATGACTTGACTCGACAAAGAATTTAGAGAGAAGGGAGAGCTTATAATTTTTTTGATTCTAATTGATGGTTGGTGTTTTTGATTAGTGTAATTGGTGTATCATGACTTTAAATAAATATATAATATAACCCCAGAAAACCCAAAACACCCCTACATTGATTTGACATTTTTAAACAAGTTAAACTTGACTTAAATTTTTGGAATTATCGGTGAAAAACAAGTCCGCGTCGCGGAGCTGTTCCCCCAAGATTTTTGAAAATAAATTTTGGGAAAGTAGAGTGCGTGACATGTCCGCGAAGTGGACCAAAAGTTTGGCATGCTATTTTTATAAGAACCTATATCATAAAGTTTCAAGAAACATAATACTAGTGAACAATCACATATAAGACATATTCCACATTCATCAAGTAAACCTTTTCATCACTTTAGACCCTCTACAGAAGGTTTCTCTTAGACTCACTTGAGTAAGATAAGAAGAGACCACCCATACACCCTCTTCAAGCACACCTAAGCAATCCTCAAGCTACCCTAGATAAAAGTATTTCTATTCAACATAGTTTATTAAGTCAATAATATCAATTTAAAGCCATTTAAGAGTCAAGAAACCAATTAAGGGACTTCACATAATGGTCTTGCAAAGACCTAAGGAACTCATCCTAGCACCTTTTATGCATACTCGTGCTATGTGTAGGTAGCATACCATTCAACTACCTACACGTTGTAGAACCTATCCAATACTAGAGTGCACATCACATGATGAGACTAGGTACTAACCGACATAGAGCATACTAGCTAGGTATGGAATCTGGTGTCATAAGACCCCATTCAGTGGAAGGTGTTCCACTTGCCAAAGCTAGAACTAAGGACACATCCATGTCGGCACATGGTTTAAGGGATACAAAGGGCTTCCTTGTACTATAGTCTCATTCTAAAGTAGATCTACTACCACAATACAATCCACCTAGTGCTTTGACTTTGTTCTCATAGAGTACGTTCATTCACATAATTGTATTTGAGAAGGCAGAATATCTAAGTCCTACAAACTAATAATATCACTACCAAGAAGAGGTCCACAAAGGCTTCCGATCATAGTTCATTAGGATATCTCATTTTAACCTTCTTTTCATATTCAAGGTTCCGTAAAAGTCTTTCATTGAAGGGAACCTACTTTAGGTCTACCTATCCTAGACATTCATTTATACATTCATTTATACACATAAATGACAAGGATGCCTAAGCCTACCAAGTCAACAATATATAATCCATAAGCTTTCATGTATCAAGAAGAGGGACCTAACTCTACCAATCAAGACACAACATCATTTTATAAAAGCTCTCCCTAGTTGTTAATATTCATAAATTAACAACTACTAAGGAAATACATTTAATCATACCATTATAGAATCGATATAGGATCATATAGACAATACATGAGCACCGTCACATTATAGCTTCCAATATACCATAACATGATCATACCATATTTCACATAATAATGTCGACAAGGCCATGTTCATAACCTATATAACAATTAAACACCGCCACAAAAAGTGGACCATACCAATCAATAAAATTCAATATCAATTCTACCCAAAATAAAGGAATTAGGTTAACTCACCACCTTCCAATCACCATCATCACTATTTCGTAGCCTTTCCAACAAGTTCACATAAAAAAAGCTCTTACCAATATTAATGTACACAAGACTAAGCCAACAATCAATCCATACCAATGATCCAACAATATTCAATATAGATGATAATACAACAAGGTAAGGTATGAACAATTCTACCATAATCAATACATAATTCGATAGCCCAATACAATCTACACATGAATTCAATAAGATTAATCCATGATCATTTACCCACATTAGAGCCAAAATTAGGAATTGAAGGAATACATGGGTTCATGGAAATTTTGAACATAAAACTATCATTTAATGTTTAATACTTAATAAATCATCAATTAAAACCTTTTTATGTAAGAACCCTTGCTTATAATTTGAAATAGGGTTTTTGGTTATTGAGATCTTTTCAAAAGACATTGAAATTGGCTCCTTGAATGATAGAAGAATGAAGGATTAAATCACCATACCTTAATTGAAGAAATTACACAAAATTAGCCTTGAAACCTTGGAGAATTGGACCTTTTTTCTTGGAACTTGAATGTCCTTCAATGGAGGATCTCGAGTAGAGGGAGAATTTAAAGAGAAGGGAAAGCTTGTAATTTTTCTGATTCTTATTGAGGGTTGGGGTTTTTTATTAGTGTAATTGGTGTATGATGAATTTAAATCAACCTATAATACACCACCAAAATACCCAAAACACCCCTACATTTATTGGACCTTTTTAAACAACTCAAACTTACTTTTTTGGAATTATCGTCGGAAAACAAGTCCGTGTCGCGGAGCTGTTCCCACAAAATTTTTGAAAATAAATTTTGGTACAGTAGAGTCCGTGACATTTCCGCGACGCGGACCAAAAGTTTGGCCTAAGGTGAACCTAGTCCGTGATGCGAACTGGTTTATTCCAAGAACAACTCCTTGTTGCCTTGGGCAGCTTGTTGGCCAAAGGTTGGTTCCTCCTAAAGGACCCCTAGGGCGGTCCTTGGGGAGTCGTAACCAGACGTTTTGACCCTAAACTTGTCCCTCTTAGGTATTAAGGTCATACCCACTAATTTTTGACTCAAAACAACACATAAAAATATGCACAACATAGTAGGACAAACTAGCACACACACAAGACTAGTTTCTGGACGTCTTTGTCGTCCTTTGACGTTTAACTTCCAAAATCTTGAAACTGAATTCTAAGGTTAACATTCATTATTTTTAAACTTTAGTAATTCATAAAACACATGATAGGCTCTAATTTAACCTAGTTAATTTTGAGGATCGTTACATTTATTTTGTTAAAGTTAAGAAGCTCGTGAATTAATTAGTATTAATTCATCTTATTTAATCTTTTGCAAGATTAACAAATTAACTCAATTTGATTAAGTCACAAAAAAAATCTAACCATATTTTACTCCATCTGTAACCCAATTTTGAGACCAACATGCAACAACCAATTCCTTTTTCCAGCATCTCAAAAATCTCAATAAGTTGACCAACCCGTAAAGTATCTTTAACATTCACTCTAGCAACAACTCCAACGTTCACAAACAAAACAACGACAACCTCAAACAATTGTAATTCCAACATTTACAAACAATACAATGACAATAGTAAAAATGAGTATAGTCATCATTAGGAATAGGAATTTAAAATTTAAAATTTCCAAAATTCCCTTATCGTCTTCATTGTTAAAGAGAGATTCAAAAAACACAATTCTTCATCAACAAATAGGTAGCTCATTTTCTTTAGTAGAGCTTGTCACTTTTAGAACTTCACAAAAATATATACATTTCAATATAATTACTAACATTTACAAATATTTAAAAAATTGCCTAATTTTTTTTTCTTATTTTCAATTAAATATTTTGTTAATTAGTTTAATTTATTTAGAGTTTATATCCTGAGTTCATAATTTTATATTTTGAGTTAATTATATTATTTTATTCAAATTAAGAAGCTCGTTAATAAATAAATTAATATTAATTCATCATATTTAATCTTTAGCCAGATACATTAATTAACTCAATTTGACTAAGTCTCTAATACAAAATCTAACCACATGTTTACTTTATCCTTAACCCAATTTTGAGCCCAACATTCAACAACCAATTCCTTTTTTCAGTAGCCCAACAATCTCAATTAATAGCCCAACCCGCTACTTCTCTTCAACATCCACTCCAGCAACAACTCCAACGTTCACAAACAATATAACGACAACATCAAATGGTTGTAATTGCATCGTTCACAAACAATACAAGGACATAAATTAAAAACTTGTATATTCATTGAGAGTAATTTGAATTTTAACTTGAAAAAATTCGTTGTCGTCCTCACTATTAAAGAGAGATTCAAAATTTACAATTCTACATCAAGAAATAGGGAACACATTTCCAGATGGTGAGAACTCTTCTCTAGAGCTTGTCACTTTTATAACTTTTAAAAAATATATATATTTCTATATAATTACTAACATATATAAATATTCAAAAAATTCTCCTTTTCAATAATTTTTTGTTGTTGATTTGCTTAGTTTATTTATTGTTTAGATTTTGAGTTAATAAGTATATATTTTGAATTAATTATTTTATCTTGTCAAATTAAGAAGCTTGTTAATTAATTAATATTTATTCATGTCATTTAATCTTTAGTTAGATTCACTAATTAACTCAATTTGACTAAGTCTCAAATACAAAATCTAACAACATTTTTACTCCATTCTTCTCCCAATTTTGAGCCAAATACTCAACAACCAATTACTTTTTCCAGCAGCCCAACTATCTAAATTAGTAGCCCAACCCCTTATATCTCTTCACTATTCATCTAACGACCCCCAAAATTGAATAGGATGATTTAGATCTTCACATGAGTTTTATTAGTAAATAACTTGTAAAAATAATGAGGAATAACTCTTAAAGTAAGTTTTAAAGAGTTTGGTGGTCAAACGTCAAGGGACGATCAAGACGTTTGAAAACTAGTCTTTAACGTATTTGTGTGTTGTAGTATGTTGAGCATGTTTTTATGTGTGGTTCAGAGTCCAAAATAAGTTGAGATGACTCTAGTGCCTAGATGTACATGTTTAGGGTCACGTTTGGATAAGACTCACCGAGGACCACCCTAAGGGTCCTTAAGGAGGACCAAAATGTTAGCCAAAGAAGATGGCAGGGCAGCTTGTTTTTGGAGCTGCTGGCGCGTTGCGCCTCTAACGCTCAAAGGGAAACACGGAGTCCTCAGTCTCAAAAATTAATTCTTGAGGTAGACTAAGAGGTGCCTGCGCGTCGCATAGAAGCTGCCTGGATTTTGTCGCGTCGTTTTAAACTAAAGTTGGACTTTTAGTTTGAAGTCCAAAAAGTATAGGGGTGTTTTGGGTACTTTAGGGATTAGATAGAGAGGGGGTTTAAGATATTATAAACCCTTTCCCCAATAAAAAAACACATTAACCCCAATTATAAATCAAAAATTCAAAACCCTCTTCTCTTCCAAAAATTCTCTCTCTAAGAAGAACCTCCATTGAAGAAGAAGCTTAGGGTTGAAGCTAGAGTCAAGAAAACAGGGGAATTCGCTTAAGGCTTGTACTAAGAAGATAATCAAGGTATGTAAAGATATTCATCTATGGGTCCTTCCACCCATAGAGTCTCCTAGAGTTCCCTAATTTCTCAAGAAGAACCCCAATTAAGGTAGAGTTGATTCCAATGGATATGAATTAGGTGTGTATGATTCCAAAGGGTTGGATTCGGCCAATATATGATTAAATTGATGTTTATTCATGTGATTATGAAGAATTTATGTTGAATTTGTGATTAACCCTTATTCCTAGATTATGTGGGTTTAGGCTTTGGATGACAAAATGATGATTCTTGTTAGATTCTCTTCAATTAATAATATGTATAGGAATTAATCAAGAATAGAATTATGAAATCATGAACTAACCTAGATATATGCATGTATGATAGAAAGTGATTTGAATTGATTAGAATTGGGACTTTATGATGAATTATGCTTAAAATTGACTTATGATTAAGGTTTATGGATAGTGTGTCTTGAACTATAGACTAGAATAATGATTATGAATTAATATTTGAATGTAGGGCTTGAATTCATAATGTTGATCCCTAGGGCTCAATGAATAATTCCAATATGATGAATAGCTTGCTTGTATGTAGAATGTGAAAGGTTAATCACCTAAATGAATCATGCTCACTGTAGTAGAATAGCTTGAGGTTGAGTCTTATAATTCTCTCATGGATAGTTGAATTATGTAGCTTGGGATGGTAGATCTCCTGGTATCTTGGGATGGTGTATCTAAAGGTAGCTTAGGATGGAGAAATTAAGCACTCCTAAGGTTAGCTTGATCTTGAATTGGTAGAATGCTTGTAATGGTAGCTCGCATTAGTAGTAGGCAAGATAGCCTAGGTGTCACGGCCCGAAAACACCCCCTAAAAGTTAGGGAAACCTTTGAATCATGACCGGGCGTACTTGGCCCCTTTGGGGTCTCGTACAAGCCCTCTAACTAGCATTCATAACATAAAGCATGAAAAGTAGTGCGGAATTTAAAACATTTCACGATAATAATAATATTAAAAGGCTTCTCATAAATACTAGGAAATCTTATCCTCACAAGCCAACTTAAAGACACAACTGGGAATCTTAGGGACACGGCCCTTTACAATAAAAGTAAATACATTTTTAAGTCTTAATAAAGAAACTAAGAAACATAAAACTATGTCCTCGAATATATGAGGAAATACCCAATTCTTGAGAGATAGAATTCCCAAGATTCAACTCCGATCCTCCAAAAGGCTTCCAACCTATACTCATAAGGTATATAAAAGTATGGGGTTAGTACAACAATGTACTAAGTATGGCATATGCAAAAACATACGAAAAGGGACATTTTAGTAAAAATAACTTTTCATGCAATTAAAGCAATATTCATGAATCTAGAAACAAACCAACATAAGAATCGACAATCAACACTTTATGGCAACTTTACCAAAACTTAGAGTAATCAAAAGGAACATTTCAATGAACTTACTAAACTTACAATGAAAATTGAATAAAGCATCAGAGTGAACATAATGGATTCATACAATGGAGACCTTACAGTGGATGGCACGGTCCAAGTCATATGAACTCTTTTCCTTTGAAGTTGCCCTAACCCAAGGTTGTCCTAAGACTCCCTAAGGTGAGCTAAGAAGGGATTTTCATTACACCTCCCTTCAAAGCACACCAAAGCGACCCTTAAGATTACCAAATCTTAGGCTTACTTCATTGGAATCAAATCCACGCCCTTGGCTAACATATGCAAAACACTCATGGAAATATAGGTCACACCAAGTGCAATGTGAGAGTAGCATCCCATACTCCCACTACCACTTAGTGCTCCTAATGGATTCCATTTACTCAAGTACTGCACAATAATCATCCATAACACTACACCATAGTACTCATTCAAACGGATTTCATGAAGGTACTCTTCTCCCATAGTAGGTATAGGTCACACCAAGTGCAATGTGATAATAGATCCATACTACTACTCCACTCAATGCTCCTACTCGGTAACTAATGTGGATTGAGCACTTCACGACATACATACACAAATTCAACAATATACAAGATAATAATTTTCAAATCAATTCTTTTGTGGGAGTTAGCTTAACCGACAAAGACCATGAGAGCTAGACATGGAATCCCGATATTAACCCCTATCGGATAAGGGATCCTTACTTTCCTAGTGTAAGGTCATGCTTCTTAGCGTTTGCATGGCTTTTCCAATAGCTACACCTATGTGGGCAATAGTTAAGGGATAAGGAGATTGCTACTAAGTAACTCACTCTCTACTAACGAGGAGTACTCATCTCAAGAGGTACTTTGGATTACAACATTTCCACTCACGAAGTGCAATCCACCTCCCCTTCATATCCTCTCGGTGCTAGTAATAACTCCCCACGGATTTCTCAACATAATAGTCTATCTTAGAAAGTTCACTAGGAATGGAGAGGTTTCTAGTAGACACTACATCTAACTCACGAAGTGTGTCCACCTCAAGATTCCCCTTTTTGCTCAACTTGGCCTAATACATTCTTAAAGTGTGTGTGTGTACATGTGTACACCTTGCATATAAGCATCATCTCATTATCATCAAGTTCTACTCATACTTTAACCTTGATTCATCAAGTTACACACTCTACATGCTTCTAATAATCATATACTTTATTTAGACATAAACTAGGTCAAGCATGCAATTTAAGCTACAGCAAACACAATAGAAGACCCATATACAATATCTTCATTTAACATATTAGACCTTCAAATTACTACTCAACACATACTAAACAACATCAAGCTCATCAATTAGCACCTCCACCCGTAAGGTGGACCATACCACTCAAATAGCAATCCATAATAAGAAATATACAATGAGAACAACTCATGAACAATTCAAACCATCATCACCCATAATCAATTTATCAACATTTCACCATATTAAGGCCCTTAGGTCAGTAGCTACACCAACATGACATACACAAGAAGACCCAAGTTCATACCTTACTCAAATCATGCTCACATAACCCATTTTTAAGTCAAAAGTTGAAGTATGCGTAAACAAGAGTTTCATGGAGTTTTAACATCAAAATCATCAATTCAAACCAAGATAAATACATTTAAACCATTAGAACTTAAATTCAAGAAGACCCATACTAGAAATCAAAGTTAGAAGAAGATTGAGTTTAGAAACCCTTTTGAAAACCATTCTGGAAATTGGCTTCTTGAATGAAAAGATATTAAAGAATGGATACCATACCTTTAAGAGAAGTAAATTCACTAATTTTGATGAAGAAACAAGTCCAAGGCAGCCTTCCTTTCCTTCCTTGACTTCTAGCTTCCAATGGAGTCTTGAGAGAGTTTCTTTACAGAGAGAGAGTTGAATTTAGAAGTGTGGGGGGTCTTTTCTAGGTCTAGGGTTTAAAACTCATATAATATAACCTAAAAATCCCTTAACAAACAGTCCAAACTCTTATTTAGACGTGGGGTGAATTTACAAGTTCACCCCTGACTTGGCAGAAAAATCTGCGCACAGGGTCAAGGCTTGCGACGACCTGCTTGTGACGGGGCATCACGGGTGCAACGGATCGTCCTGACCATCCGTTGCAAGATTCAGTGGCTTGCCAAGGGTCCCCTCTACACCCTTGAACAAGTCCCCCATGATGGAACCTTGTGACGGGGCGTCACATCCATGACTGGCCGTCGACTGCTCCGTCGCCAAGGCTGCCTGGGACAGCCTGCTTACCAGGTTTTGGGTCCTTCCTCAAGGACCGTTCGATGGTCCTTGGGGATAATTTCCCGGACGTTTCCAACAAAAATATGATTATCTATAAGTTTAACACCTCTCACATGAATTTCATCCAAAACGAACACATAAAACTCGTTGAAACTCGTCTAGACGTACAAGGTCGACTCAAGGCATATTTTTCGAATGCCTTGGACGTTCTTGGTCGTTTGACCTCCAAAATTCTCAAAACTTTGCACACTGACTAAGGACACTAAACTAACTCCGTTTAACTTAAACTCAACTCAAGAAACAATCATGAGGCTCTAGTTCACCTTAGTATTGTAACAACCCTGAAAATGGATAAGATAAGAAATGCTTAGTGTGTCAAGAATGCCTATGATTAGACCAGGGTTCACAGGGATTGATGCGCGTAGAACCAGACTTCGGAACCCTTGCTACAACCAAGCCAACTAACTTGGGGAGTTAATTGAGCTTGGAAAGGTTGGGACCAACCAAGTAAGACTCTCGAAAATGAAGATTTAATCGAAGGAGTCTTTACCGGACTTAAAAAGACGAAATTTTAAGTTTTGAAGGTCTAGGGGTAAAATGGTCTAGGGGTAAAATGGTCTTTTACCAGGCTAAGGGTAATATCGTAATTACCCTAAATATATATATAATTAATTATTTAATAAATGGAGGGCAATTTTGAGAGAGAGAGCCGAATGTGAGCTCTAAGAGTGAAGTCTTGCTCCACCCGGGTTCGAACCTAGGTGGAAGCAATGATTTAACTTGTTTTTATTTAAATGGATAAATTAATTAATTAATAATAAATATTAGCTGATTTAAGAAAAAGAAAAATCAGATTTTATTTAAAGGTTTAACAAGGAGTCCTAGTTTGACTAATTCCCAAACTAAAACTCCTAATTTTAAGCCACTCTCTCTCACTCTCTCACGTTTAACCATCATTCTCACATTTTCTCTCTGCCTAAACAAGTTCAAAAACAGAAAATATATTGAAGTTCTTCACACTTGAAGAACTCATACCAAAAATCTAAGAAAACAACATAAATCCATCACTTTAAGCAAAGGGGAGGAGTCTTCCGTCGATTGGTGTTGAAGTGTTGAACTTGGACTGATTTTGGAGAGGATTTTGGGCAGCAATTTCGTGGGTGAACAAGAAAAATAAAGGTATGGGTTTTCTTCTCTCTTGGTCCCTTTCCCAAGAGACCCTTAAGATTCAGTAAATTCTAATCCGAAAACTAGGATTGTTCCCGTTGCATGTCCCTGTCACTAGCTCCCAATGAATCGTAGGTTGGGTATGTTTGCTGGTAGTTTAAGTATGAAGATTGATGTTCATGATAATGTGTTCATGATTATGTGTTTAGAATTGTAAGCATGTTAAGTTATGTCAACCGAAAGTATGTGAAAAATGATATGTTTTTATGGTTGAATTTTATGTGCGAATGTTTGTGTAAATCATGAGGTGTAAAAGTGGTGTAATGTTGCTGGATGTAATGGTAATTCTTGGCTGAATATAATCATAAAAATATTACACTTAAAGATGCACCAAATGATCCACGAAATGCCTTAAGAATTAACGTATGAATGATGATAAAAAGAAGCTGAAAATAGTGAACAAATTTCCAGCAATTTGATAGGTTGGGTTCAGCCAAACAAAGTGGTACAAAATGCAATGAAAAATGAATGTAAAATAAGTGAAATCAGTAAGGATTGAATCCAAGACATCATTACATGAAAGCTATAGAAAATAAATGTGGAGAGTGGGGATTGAACCCACAACCTCTTGAATGGATGAGAGAGTTAGGAGAAAAATAAAGGAGAAAAATAAATGTGGAGAGTGGGGATTGAACCCCAACCTCTTGAATGGATGAGAGAGTTAGAGAAAAATAAAGGAGAAAAATAAATGTGAGAGTGGGGATTGAACCCACAACCTCTTGAATGGATGAGAGAGTTAGGAGAAAAATAAATGTGGAGAGTGGGGATTGAACCCACAACCTCTTGAATAGATGAGAGAGTTAGGAGAAAATAAAGGAGAAATATAAAATGAGGTGAATGGGATTGAACCCACAACCTCTTGGATAGATGAGAAAGTTAATAGATAAATTAAGAGAAAAAGAATGAGCTTGTGGGGGATTGATCCCACAACCTCCATGCCTTGGACGAAAAATAGAGAAGAGAAAAAGAAAGGAAATATTATGGGGTTGATGGGAATCGAACTAGGGTCTCCCAAATCTGAAAAATGCAATTATCAAGTTTAAAATAAGATTAAGTGTTGTCCAAGGGATTCGAAATAGGGTTCCCTTGCCCAAATTCCGTATTGATACATAAGTCATACGTGAATTAAATGTTCAAGAATAATGCCACCTACTTAGATCGAAATCGAGATCTTGGCATACATACAAGATGCATAAGTCTTGTATCACATAATCTTAGGAAGATATGAATCACTTAGACGATATATGAATGAAGCCTCATGGCTTGTATGTATGGACACATAAGTCTAACATACGTTTAAAAGTAAGTGATCCTAAGATGTATGTAATGAAATGATGAAACCCTAGAAGGGTTAAGTATGAGTGTAAATACACTAAATGGCCAAGTGCATTGGCATATGATGAAATGAACAATGAAATGATGAAATGAACAATGATATGATGAAATGAACAAAATGAAATGAACAATGAAATGATGAAATGAACAATGAAATGATGAAATGAAAAATGAAATGATGAAACCCTAGAAGGGTTAAGTAAGGTGTGAAACACACTAAATGGCCAAGTGCATTGGCATATGATGAAATGAACATTCACGTAAAAGGGTGAGTAATTATGAAGAGCAAATGTGCTAATGTTAATGAATGTGGTGACAACATGATATGAGGCTAATGTAAAAGATGAGAGCAATCTCAAATGAGCCTAAGTAAATGTTACCAATACGTACTCACCTATGAGAGTGTAAGATAATGAAGAGACCAGTCTCTATGAACACTCTAATGAGAGTATTGAGCTTAACACACTCAATACGAATGATGAGATGAGAAATCATCTAATGAGCTATGATGTCCTCATACTAGAAGCCAGCTTCCATGACGTATGAGATGAATGTAATGGAACTTTATACTAAGCACCGATAGACTAGCTATGAGCGGTGATGCCTTCTTTCGGGAAGGGCGGAGGTTCACGTAACTCTCATGAGATGAGACTGTCCGGCATGCCGGGTATGGGTCTCCTTATATCTCCTAGTCTTCGAACCTATACTGCCAATATAGGGATCTGGCGGGGTTAAATTCCCATGTACGCTAGCATGTTTTTGGGTCACTTTGGCCGGTGATTCCACCTCTTTTCGGTGTGGGGGAGACACTGGATTTCATGATGCTCACATGATCTATGTCGGTTAAAGTTAAAGTTCCCAATGAATGAATGAGGCCAGCCTCAAATGAAGCACATAATGAAATGAATGATACCAAAGGTGTTAGATAGGATAATCAAAAGGTGAGTTAGATTCAAGTAATGACATTAGGTCATTCTTGGTCATTGCACAACGAACCTAATGAAAGTCTTAAACTACATCCTAGGTATAGTGTTTTACACTGGCCTATGAATGAAATGAAATGGAGTACGTATGAATGAACGAAGCAGACTCTGTGTTTGCTAATGAAGACTCTCTAGTTGAGGTCCCATCTGTTGAGCCCTCATTTCTGGGATGTCTTAATGTTAAGTCCATGATTCCAGGTCTCATGGCATATGAATGAATGATATAAAGAGTTATGTGCTACATACAAATGTGTTGTAAGCTATATGATATGTGCTGTTTGCAAATGTGAAAATATGATGATGTATGTTATTCTCATGGCATAACTTTCCTATTCCAAATCTGGAAAGCTCACTGACTTTCCTAATCCAAATTTGGAAGAGCTCATTGACTTTCCTAATCCAAATTTGGAAACTTTCTAATCTCAATTTGGCAAGTCCACTGACTTGACTTCCAAAAATCATGTTGTTAGGAAAGAGCTATTCTTTCTCATGCATGTCCTTGGTGTGTGCTTGCATATACCCATACTTAGTACAAGTGTGTACTAACCCTATACAAACTCTACTATTTTAGGTGCAGGCACAGGTGGACGAATAGAGCTACAGGATCATCGCTGCAGTTATCCGGACGTCCAGCATTCATCCGGTTTTGGTAGGTCCTCATGCTTTCGAGGATGCTACTGTTTTATATTCTAGCTTAGTTTTAGAGTTGAGCTAGTGGAGCATGTTCCACTAGCGTTTCTTTCCTATTTTATTCAGACTATGTATTGGTGCCATTTTGGCAATTATATACTTAATAAGAATTGAACTATTTCTTTCAGTTGCTTATCTCTTAATGTTAGATGGTTGATGGTGAACAATTACGTATTAATGAGATGTTTTTATAAGTATGTTAAGAAACAAAAAGTTTCAAATTTTCTGCTAAAATTAACCTAGATAAAGTAAGAATGACGTAAGTAGGCTTGTCTGCGACCTCTGAGAGGTCAACGACGCCGGTCTCGTCTGGGGTCTAGATTCCGGTCGTGACAAAGTTGGTATCAGAGCACTAGGTTAAATTACGAAAATAATAAGTTCACATCAACCACATTGAGTAGTTTCTAAGTCATGGTAGTGAAGTGCACCACTATCCTGGATTAGAGACTGCACGATGCGTAGGAAAATTTTCCTTCTTCTGATCTTATCGTGCTTTTCCTAATGTCTAATTTTCTTGGTGTTATGAGCGTGTCTAATATCAACTCTTGAAGTTTCTGAAAGATGAATACAAGGAGAAAAGCAGGCGGGGATATTGGAGGAGCAGCTGCTGGGGTAATCCAAGTTTTCCCCCAGGATCCAGCTGTTGGAATAGAGATGCCTGTTAACCCAGATGGTTTGACAGATGATGAAGTAAGAACAACGTTGGTATAAATGGCCCAAGCTAGCACTTTACAAGCTCAGGCTGTTGGGTTTGATTGATGTGAAGAAGTCTGAGTTGACATCCTACCAGCCAAAGGATGTAGCTCAATCCTGGTATAAGGTGTGACAGGATAGCAAGGCCTTAGGAGGAGGTCCTATTACTTTGAATCTTTTCAAGATGGCTATTCTAGAGCAGTTCTTTCCCAGATAAATGAAGGATACTACGGTTGAGGAATTCATCAACCTTAAGCAGGGCTAGATATCAGTCAGGGATTACTCCCTGAAGTTCGTAAGACTTTACAGCCCAAGAGAGGCCACCTAATAGGAAGTGTGGCATAATGCATGGAGGAGAATGTATGATGGACCCTAATGATGTTATAGTTTGGCAAACCGGGTCACATTATGAAGGATTGTCCGAACGAGAGGAAATGTAATAGCTGATAGAGTATACAAGGAGATTGCTACAGTGAAGGAATTGTGGAGGAATCATCTTGTTGAGGGTGCTACGTGAGAGGCCGAGGCCGACATGAGATCCCGCTATCCTCATCTATTCAGCCCTTGAGGTTAGACTTCCTACTCTTAAGTCTAAGTTTCCTTATCTCTCCATTCTTTGTTGCTATTGCTTGATTGTGTATAATAACTATGTTATAATCTGACTGGCATTACGCTAGATAGTTAGTATTGTCATTCGGGGACGAATGTTCCTAAGGGGGGGATACTGTAACAACCCTGAAAATGGATAAGATAAGAAATGCTTAGTGTGTCAAGAATGCCTATGATTAGACCAGGGTTCACAGGGATTGATGCGCGTAGAACCAAACTTCGGAACCCTTGCTACAACCAAGCCAACTAACTTGGGGAGTTAATTGAGCTTGGAAAGGTTGGGACCAACCAAGTAAGGCTCTCGAAAATGAATATTTAATCGAAGGAGTCTTTACCGGACTTAAAAAGACGAAATTTTAAGTTTTGAAGGTCTAGGGATAAAATGGTCTTTTACCAGGCTAAGGGTAATATCGTAATTACCCTAAATATATATATAATTAATTATTTAATAAAATGGAAGGGCAATTTTGAGAGAGAGAGCCGAATGTGATCTCTAAGAGTGAAGTCTTGCTCCACCCGGGTTCGAACCTAGGTGGAAGCAATGATTTAACTTGTTTTTATTTAAATGGATAAATTTAATTAATTAACTAATAAATATTAGCTGATTTAAGAAAAAGAAAAATCAGATTTTATTTAAAGGTTTAACAAGGAGTCCTAGTTTGACTAATTCCCAAACTAAAACTCCTAATTTTAAGCCACTCTCTCTCACTCTCTCACGTTTAACCACTCATTCTCACGTTTTCTCTCTGCCTAAACAAGTTCAAAAACAGAAAATATATTGAAGTTCTTCATACTTGAAGAACTCATACCAAAAATCTAAGAAAACAACATAAATCCATCACTTTAAGCAAAGGGGAGGAGTCTTCCGTCGATTGGTGTTGAAGTGTTGAACTTGGACTGATTTTGGAGAGGATTTTGGGCAGCAATTTCGTGGGTGAACAAGAAAAATAAAGGTATGGGTTTTCTTCTCTCTTGGTCCCTTTCCCAAGAGACCCCTTAAGATTCAGTAAATTCTAATCCGAAAACTAGGATTGTTCCCGTTGCATGTCCCTGTCACTAGCTCCCAATGAATCGTAGGTTGGGTATGTTTGCTGGTAGTTTAAGTATGAAGATTGATGTTCATGATAATGTGTTCATGATTATGTGTTTAGAATTGTAAGCATGTTAAGTTATGTCAACCGAAAGTATGTGAAAAATGATATGTTTTTATGGTTGAATTTTATGTGCGAATGTTTGTGTAAATCATGAGGTCTAAAAGTGGTGTAATGTTGCTGGATGTAATGGTAATTCTTGGCTGAATATAATCATAAAAATATTACACTTAAAGATGCACCAAATGATCCACGAAATGCCTTAAGAATTAACGTATGAATGATGATAAAAAGAAGCTGAAAATAGTGAATAAATTTCCAGCAATTGATAGGTTGGGTTCAGCCAAACAAAGTGGTACAAAATGCAATGAAAAATGAATGTAAATTAAGTGAAATCAGTAAGGATTGAATCCAAGACATCATTACATGAAAGCTATAGAAAAATAAATGTGGAGAGTGGGGATTGAACCCACAACCTCTTGAATGGATGAGAGAGTTAGGAGAAAAATAAAGGAGAAAAATAAATGTGGAGAGTGGGGATTGAACCCCCAACCTCTTGAATGGATGAGATAGTTATGAGAAAAATAAAGGAGAAAAATAAATGTGAAGAGTGGGGATTGAACCCACAACCTCTTGAATGGATGAGAGAGTTAGGAGAAAAATAAATGTGGAGAGTGGGGATTGAACCCACAACCTCTTGAATAGATGAGAGAGTTAGGAAGAAAATAAAGGAGAAATATAAAATGAGGTGAATGGGGATTGAACCCACAACCTCTTGGATAGGTGAGAAAGTTAATAGATAAATTAAGAGAAAAAGAATGAGCTTGTGGGGGATTGATCCCACAACCTCCATGCCTTGGACGAAAAATAGAGAAGAGAAAAAGAAAGGAAATATTATGGGGTTGATGGGAATCGAACTAGGGTCTCCCAAATCTGAAAAATGCAATTATCAAGTTTAAAATAAGATTAAGTGTTGTCCAAGGGATTCGAAATAGGGTTCCCTTGCCCAAATTCCGTATTGATACATAAGTCATACGTGAATTAAATGTTCAAGAATAATGCCACCTACTTAGATCGAAATCGAGATCTTGGCATACATACAAGATGCATAAGTCTTGTATCACATAATCTTAGGAAGATATGAATCACTTAGACGATATATGAATGAAGCCTCATGGCTTGTATGTGTGGACACATAAGTCTAACATACATTTAAAAGTAAGTGATCCTAAGATGTATGTAATGTTATGACGAAACCCTAGAAGGGTTAAGTATGAGTGTAAATACACTAAATGGCCAAGTGCATTGGCATATGATGAAATGAACAATGAAATGATGAAATGAACAATGATATGATGAAATGAACAATGAAATGACGAAATGAACAATGAAATGATGAAATGAAAAATGAAATGATGAAACCCTAGAAGGGTTAAGTAAGAGTGTGAAACACACTAAATGGCCAAGTGCATTGGCATATGATGAAGTGAACATTCACGTAAAATGGGTGAGTAATTATGAAGAGCAAATGTGCTAATGTTAATGAATGTGGTGAATACATGATATGAGGCTAATGTAAAAGATGAGAGCAATCTCAAATGAGCCTAAGTAAATGTTACCAATACGTACTCACCTATGAGAGTGTAAGATAATGAGGAGACCAGTCTCTATGAACACTCTAATGAGAGTATTGAGCTTAACACACTTAATACGAATGATGAGATGAGAAATCATTTAATGAGCTATGATGTCCTCATACTAGAAGCCAGCTTCCATGACGTATGAGATGAATGTAATGGAACTTTATACTAAGCACCGATAGACTAGCTATGAGCGGTGATGCCTTCTTTCGGGAAGGGCGGAGGTTCACGTAACTCTCATGAGATGAGACTGTCCGGCATGCCGGGTATGAGTCTCCTTATATCTCCTAGTCTTCGAACCTATACTGCCAATATAGGGACCTGGCGGGGTTAAATTCCCATGTACGCTAGCATGTTTTTGGGTCACTTTGGCCGGTGATTCCACCTCTTTTAGGTGTGGGGGAGACACTGGATTTCATGATGCTCACATGATCTATGTCGGTTAAAGGTAAAGTTCCCAATGAATGAATGAGGCCAGCCTCAAATGAAGCACATAATGAAATGAATGATACCAAAGGTGTTAGAATAGGATAATCAAAAGGTGAGTTAGATTCAAGTAATGACATTAGGTCATTCTTGGTCATTGCACAACGAACCTAATGAAAGTCTTAAACTACATCCTAGGTATAGTTGGTGTTTACACTGGCCTATGAATGAAATGAAATGGAGTACGTATGAATGAACGAAGTAGACTCTGTGTTTGCTAATGAAGACTCTCTAGTTGAGGTCCCATCTGTTGAGCCCTCATTTCTGGGATGTCTTAATGTTAAGTCCATGATTCCGAGGTCTCATGGCATATGAATGAATGATATTAAAGGAGTTATGTGCTACATACAAAGTGTGTTGTAAGCTATATGATATGTGCTGTTTGCAAATGTGAAAAATATGATGATGTATGTTATTCTCATGGCATAACTTTCCTATTCCAAATCTGGAAAGCTCACTGACTTTCCTAATCCAAATTTGGAAAGCTCATTGACATTCCTAATCCAAATTTGGAAACTTTCCTAATCTCAATTTGGCAATTCCACTGACTTGACTTCCAAAAATCATGTTGTTAGGAAAGAGCTATTCTTTCTCATGCATGTCCTTGGTGTGTGCTTGCATATAACCATACTTAGTACAAGTGTGTACTAACCCTATACAAACTCTACTATTTTAGGTGCAGGCACAGGTGGACAATAGAGCTACAGGATCATCGCTGCAGTTATCCGGACGTCCAGCATTCATCCGATTTTGGTAGGTCCTCATGCTTTCGAGGATGCTACTGTTTTTATATTCTAGCTTAGTTTTAGAGTTGAGCTAGTGGAACATGTTCCACTAGCGTTTCTTTCCTATTTTTATTCAGACTATGTATTGGTGCCATTTTGGCAATTATATACTTAATAAGAATTGAACTATTTCTTTTAGTTGCTTATCTCTTAATGTTAGATGGTTGATGGTGAACAATTACGTATTAATGAGGATGTTTTTATAAGTATGTTAAGAAACAAAAAGTTTCAAATTTTCCGCTAAAATTAACCTAGATAAAGTAAGAATGACGTAAGTAGGCTTGTCTGCGACCTCTGAGAGGTCAATGACGCCGGTCTCGTCTGGGGTCTAGATTCCGGTCGTGACAAGTTCATTTTGGGGAGTTATAGTCTCCCCCACTTGGAATAACATTCGTCCTCGAATGACACTTAAATTTTTAAGAACAACAAGGAATCTCTTAGCATAATATAATTCACTTAGATCATGATCAAAACATCAACAATAAAAGCATCAATTAGCAAGGAACATCATTTCACACTTTCAACACTTATCAACATAGACAACTTTTGCCAAACTCACAAAGTCAAAAATCAACCTTAAACTTCTTTTATGGAGGAACTACCTTCTCCAACATTAAACATGCTCATATATAACAATTTTTCACATATTTAAACTTCAATTAAGGCAAGGCAAATTTTTCTCAAATTGCAAATTTTTCACAGTGAACATTCACTGTAACACTGCCAAACATACAAAACTTTCAAAATTCCACTCTTTGAGCAATTTATCAAGATGACATGATCATATGAACTATAAAACCATACAAACTCATCTCATAACACAAAAGAAACAATAACAAAGAGTTGAGACTTACCAAAACCATCAATCCGTATTAATTATCCTTTCTTGCCCCCATCCCATAGGAAGGGTTCTTCTTGGGAGCATTAGGATCTAGTGAAGCTTGATTGACATATCTCCCCCTTGATTTAAGGTTTGGGCAGTCCCTCATCTTGTGACCTTTATTACCACATGCAAAACAATCATCCGATCCAGCAAGACACTTACCCCCATGTTGCTTGCCACAAGTAGGGCACCTATCCCTTTCATAGGAATGACCACCACCTTGAGAGAGTTGATTTGGAGCCCTATCCTTGTTTACCATAGAAGAATCTTGGGGATAAAACCTCTTCTTAGGCCTTTGGTGACTAGAATCATCCGACCTAGGTCTCTTACCCTCTTGCCTTATATCCCTAATTTTGGACTCCTCAATTTGTTGTGCATAAACCATGAGCCTAGAGATATCCATGTTATTAAGAAGCATAGCCGTACGATACTCTTTTTCCACCAAGCTAGACACGCCCATCACAAACTTGTTCATCCTATCCCTAGGGTTGGCCACCATGGTTGGGGCATACTTAGAGAGTTGGGTGAATTTGAGAGAGTACTCTTGCACACTCATTCCCCCTTGACGGAGGTTCATGAATTCAACCATCTTCTTCTCCCTCCACTCTAAAGGAAAGAATCTATCTAGGAAAGCCTCATTGAATTCCTCCCAATCAACCGGTCCTCTTTCTAAGGGTCTCTCACCTCTCCATTGCTCATACAACACTTGAGCAACATCCTTAAGTTGGTAAGCGGTCAATTCCGCTTTCTCCCTAGGGGTCACACCCATAGCATCTACCACCTTGAAAACTTCATCTATGAAGCCTTGTGTATCTTCATCCACCTTAGTGCCATGAAAAATAGGAGGGTTCATCCTCATGAAATCCCGAATCCTAGAAGCGGGAGTACTAGCATTTGGTTGGAGCCTATCTCCTTGGTTAGCTTGGCCCACAAACTGATTGTTGACAACTTGAGCTTGAGCCGTCATGAGTTGGGTCAAGTTCATTATGGCAACCCTCAACTCCGCATTAGTCATATCACCCTCAACAAAAGGATCTTGAGGCATAGGAGGCACTTGAGGTCCTTGAGGTTCCGGAGGCACTTGAGGTTCTTGAAGAGGAACCTCCTCATTTTCCTCCCCTAAGCCAACAATAGGAACTTGGTCAACACGTGGAAGGACTCTTTCATTTGGTACACCTCCCTCCTCCCTTCTAGCGGTCGATCTCCTCGTATTCATGTCCTAAAAACACAAAAAGAAGACGTTGAGAATAGACACCTTATATACTCAACTCTAAGGCACGATACTAGAATAGAGAAGAAAGAGAAACTTCTAGCATCCTATAGCCTCTTGTCCATGGATGTGTCGCGACTCACACAAATGACCAAGATACTACTAGATGTGGCTTGTGAGACTTTCAGACCTTAAACTATTTCCCAAAACCTTATGCTCTGATACCAAGTCTTTCACGACCCGAAAACACACCCTAAATGTTAGGGAAACCTTCGAATCATGACCGGGCGTACTTGGCCCCTTTGGGGTCTCGTACAAGCCCTCTAACTAGCATTCATAACATAAATCATGACAAGTAGTGCGGAATTTAAAACTTTTCACGATAATAATAATAATAAAAGGCTTTTCATAAATACTAGGAAATCTTATCGTCACAAGCCAACTTAAAGACACAACTGGGAATCTTAGGGACACGGCCCTTTACAATAAAAGTAAATACATTTTTAAGTCTTAATAAAGAAACTAAGAAACATAAAACTATGTCCTCGAATATATGAGGACATACCCAATTCTTGAGAGATAGAATTCCCAAGCTTCAACTCCGATCCTCCAAAAGGCTTCCAACCTATACTCATAAGGTATATAAAAGTATGGGGTTAGTACAACAATGTACTAAGTATGGCATATGCAAAAACATACGAAAAGGGACATTTTAGTAAAAATAACTTTTCATGCAATTAAAGCAATATTCATGAATCTAGAAATAAACCAACATAAGAATCGACAATCAACACTTTATGGCAACTTTACCAAAACTTAGAGTAATCAAAAGGAACATTTCAATGAACTTACTAAACTTACAATGAAAATTGAATAAAGCATCACAGTGAACATAATGGATTCTTACAATGGAGACCTTACAGTGGATGGCACGGTCCAAGTCATATGAACTCTTTTCCTTTGAAGTTGCCCTAACCCAAGGTTATCCTAAGACTCCCTAAGGTGAGCTAAGAAGGGATTTTCATTACACCTACCTTCAAAGCACACCAAAGCGACCCTTAAGACTACCAAATCTTAGGCTTACTTCGTTCGAATCAAATCCACGCCCTTGGCTAACATATGCAAAACATTCATGGAAATATAGGTCACACCAAGTGCAATGTGAGAGTAGCATCCCATACTCCCACTCCCACTTAGTGCTCCTAATGGGTTCCATTTACTCAAGTACTCCACAATAATCATCCATAACACTACACCATAGTACTCATTCAAACGGATTTCATGAAGGTAATCTTCTCCCATAGTAGGTATAGGTCACACCAAGTGCAATGTGAGAATAGCATCCCATACTACTACTCCCACTCAATGCTCCTACTCGGTAACTAATGTGGATTGAGCACTTCACGACATACATACACAAATTCAACAATATACAAGATAATTAGTTTCAAATCAATTCTTTTGTGGGAGTTAGCTTAACCGACAAAGACCATGAGAGCTAGACATGGAATCCCGATATTAACCCCTATCGGATGAGGGATCCTTACTTTCCTAGTGTAAGGTCATGCTTCTTAGCGTTTACATGGCTTTTCCAATAGCTACACCTATGCGGGCAAATAGTTAAGGGATAAGGAGATTGCTACTAAGTAACTCACTCTCTACTAACGAGGAGTACTCATCTCAAGAGATACTTTGGATTACAACATTTCCACTCACGAAGTGCAATCCACCTCCCCTTCATATCCTCTCGGTGCTAGTAATAACTCCCCACGGATTTCTCAACATAATAGTCTATCTTAGAAAGTTCACTAGGAATGGAGAGGTTGCTACTAGACACTACATCTCAACTCACGAAGTGTGTCCACCTCAAGATTCCTCTTTTTGCTCAACTTGGCATAATACATTCTTTAAAGTGTGTCTGTGTGTACATGTGTACACCTTGCATATAAGCATCATCTCATTATCATAAAGTTCTACTCATACTTTAACCTTGATTCATCAAGTTACACACTCTACATGCTTCTCATAATGATATACTTTATTTAGACATAAACTAGGTCAAGCATGCAATTTAAGCTACACCAAACACAATAGAAGACCCATATACAATATATCTTCATTAAACATATTAGACCTTCAAGATTACCTACTCAACACAAACTAAACAACATCAATCTCATCAATTAGCACCTCCACCCGTAAGGTGGACCATACCACTAAAATAGCAATCCATAATAAGAAATATACAATGAGAACAACTCATCAACAATTCAAACCATCATCACCCATAATCTATTTATCAACATTTCACCATATTAAGGCCCTTAGGGCAGTAGCTACACCAACATGACATACACAAGAAGACCCAAGTTCATACCTTACTCAAATCATGCTCACATAACCCATTTTTAAGTCAAAAGTTGAAGTACGTATAAACAAGAGTTTCATGGAGTTTTAACATCAAAATCATCAATTCAAACCAATATAAATACATTTAAACCATTAGAACTTAAATTCAAGAACACCCATTCGACAAATCAAAGTTAGAAGAAGATTGAGTTTAGAAACCCTTTTGAAAACCATTTTGGAAATTGGCTTCTTGAATTAAAAGATATTCAATAATGGATACCATACCTTTAAGAGACGGAAATTCACTAATTTTGATGAATAAACAAGTCCAAGGCAGCCCTCCTTTCCTTCATTGACTTCTAGCTTCCAATGGAGTCTTGAGAGAGTTTCTTTAGAGAGAGAGAGTTGAATTTAGAATTGAGGGGGGGCTTGTCTAGGTCTAGGGTTTAAAACTCATTTAATATAACCTAAAAATCCTTAAAAAACCGTACAAACTCTTATTTAGACGTGGGGTGAATTTACAAGTTCACCCCTGACTTGGCAGAAAAATCTGCGCACAGGGACAAGGCTTGCGATGACCTGCTTGTGACGGGGCGTCACGGGTGCAAAGGCCCGTCCTGACCATCCGTTGCAAGCTTCAGTGGCTTGCCAAGGGTACCCTATACACCCTTGAACAAGTCCCCCACGACGGAACCTTGTGATGGGGCGTCACAGCCATGACTGGACGTCGACTGCTCCGTCGCCAAGGCTGCCTGGGACAACCTGCTTACCAGGTTTTGGGTCCTTCCTCAAGGACCCTTCGATGGTCCTTGGGATAATTTCCCGGACGTTTCCAACAAAAAAGATTATCTATAATTTAACACCTCTCACACTGAATTCATCTCAAAACGAACACATAAAACTCGGAAACTCGATCTAGACGTACAAGGTCGACTCAAGCCATATTCTTTCGAATGCCTTGGACTTCTTGGTCGTTGACTCACAAATTCCGAATGTGAAACTTTGCAAACTGACTAAGGACACCTAAACTAACTCCTTTAACTAACAATCAACGTCAAAAACAATCATGAGCTTAGTTCACATTATATTGTACAACCTGAAAATGGATAAGATAAGAAAGCTAGTGTGTCACAGAAATGCTATGATAGACCAGGTCACAGGGATTGAGCGCGTAGAACCAGACTTCGGAACCCTTGCTACAACCAGCACTAAATTGGAGTTAATTGAGCTTGGAATAAGGTTGGGACCAACAGTAAGACCGTCGAAAATGAAGATTAATCGAAGGAGTCTTTACCGGACTTAAAAGACGGAAATTTAAGTTTGAAGGTCTAGGGGTAAAATGGTCTAGGGTAAAATGGTCTTTTACTCAGGCTAAGGGTATATGTAATTAAACCCTGAAATAATAGATAATTAATATTAATAAATGGAAGGCAATTTTGAGAGAGAGAGCCGAATGTCGATCTCTAAGAGTGAAGTCTTTGCTCCACCCGGGTTCGAACCTAGGTGGAAGCAATGATTTAACTTGTTTTAATTTAACATGGAATAAATTTAATTATTAACTAATAAAATTAGCTGATTTAAGAAAGAAAAATCAGATTTTATTTAAAGGTTAACAAGGAGTCCTAGTTTGACTAAATTCCAACTAAAACTCCAATTTTAAGCCACTCTCTAATCACTCCTCACGTTTAATCCAACATTCTCACATTTTCTATCTGCTAAACAAGTTCCAAAAAACAGAAAATATAGTAGAAGTTCTTCATACTTGAAGAACTCATACCAAAAATCTAAGAAAACAACATAATCCATCACTTAAGCAAAGGGGAGAGGAGTCTTCCGTCGATGGTGTTGAAGTGTTGAACTTGGACTGATGTTTTGAGAGGATTTGGGCAGCATAATTTCGTGGGTGATAACAAGAAAAATAACGGTATGGTTTTCTTCTTCTCTGGTCCCTTTCCAAGAGACCCTTAAGATTCCAGTAAATTCTAATCCAAAACTAGGATGGTTCCCCGTTGCAATGTCCCCTGTCACTAGCTCCCAATGAATCCGTAGTGGTATGTTGCTGTAGTTTAAAGTAGAAGATTGATGTTCATGATAATGTGTCATGATTATGTGTTTAGCAATTGGTAAGCATGTAACTTATGTCAACCGAAAGTAGTGAAAAATGATATTTATGGTTGAATTTATTCGAATGTTGTGTAACATCTGAGGTCTAAAAAGTGGTGTAATGTTGCTGGATGTAATGGTAATTCTAGGCTGAATATAATCATTAACAATTATTACACTTAAGATGCACCAATGATCCATCGAAATGCCTTAAGAATTAACGTATGAAAGATGATATAAAAGAAGCTGAAAATAGTGAATAAATTTCCAGCAATTGATAGGTTGGGTCAGCCAAACAAAGTTGGTAAAAATGCAATGAAAAAATGAATGTAAAATAAGTGAATCAGTAAGGATGAATCCAAGACACATTACTGAAAGCTATAGAAAAATAAATGTGGAGAGTGGGGATTGAACCCACAACCTCTTGAATGAATGAAAGTAGGAGAAAATAAAGGAGAAACATAAATGTGAGAGTGGGGATGAACCCCAACCTCTTGAATGATGAGAAGATTATGAGAAAAATAAAGGAAAAAATAAATGTGAGAGTGGGGATTGAAACCCGACAACCCTTGAATGGATGAGAGAGTTAGGAGAAAAATAAAATGTGGAGAGTTGGGGATTGATACCACAACCTCTGAATAATGAGAGAGTTAGGAATGAAAATATAAGAGAAAGTATAAAATTGAGGTGAAAATGAGGATTGAACCACACTTGATAAGATGAGAAGAGTTCATAGATCATTAAGAAGGAAAAAGAAGAGCTTGTGGGGGATTGAATCCCACAACCTCCTGCCTTGACGAAAAATAAGAGAAGAGAAAAAGAAAGGAATATTATGGGGTTAATGGGAACCGAAATGTTCCCAAAATCTGAAAAAATGCAATACAAGTTTAAAATAGAGATTAAGTGTTTCCAAGGGATTCGAAATAGGTTCCTTGCCAATTCGTATTTGATACAATAAAGTCATACGTGAATTAAATGTTTCAAGAATAATGCACCTACTAGTCGAAAATCGAGATTTGACATACAACAAGAGTGCATAAGTCTTGTATCACATAATCTAGCAGATATGAACCACTTAGACGATATATGAATGAAGCCTCAATGGCTTGTATGTGTGGACACATAAGTCTCAATTCATGTTAAAGTAAGGTGATCCTAAAGATGTATGTAATGAAAATGATAAAACCCTAGAACGGTTAAGTATGAGTGTATAATACACTAAATGGCAGTGCATTGGCATATGATTGAAATGACACAATGAAAATGATGGAAATGAACAATGATATGATGAAATGAACAAAGAAATGGAAATGAACAATGAATGATGAAATGAACAATGAAATGGATGAAATGAAAAATGAAAAAGATGAAACCCTAAGGGTTAGTAAGAGTGTGAAACACACTAAATGGCCAAAGTGCATTGGCAATATTGATAAGTTGAACAATTCACGTAAAATGGTGAGTAATAATGAAGAAGACAAATGTCTAATGTCAATGAATGTGGTGAATACATGATATGAGGCAATTGTAAAAGATGAGAGCATCTCAATTGAGCTAAGTAAATGTTACCAATACGACTCACATATGAAGTGTAAGATAAGTGAGGAGACCAGTCTCTATGACACTCTATATGAGAGTATGGAGCTTAACACACTAATGAGAATGATGAGATGAGAATCATCTAATGAGCTATGATGTTCCTCATACTAGAAAGCCAGCTCCATGGAGTATGAGAAACGTAATGGAACTTTATACTAAGCACTGATAGACTAGCTATTAGCGGTGATGCTCCTCTCGGAAGGGCGAGGTTACGGTAACGCTCATGAGAATGACACTGTCCGGCATGCGGTATGTCTCTATATCTCCTAGTCTTCGAACTATAGCCATATAGGGATCTGGCGGGGTAAATCCCATGTAACCTAGCAGTTTTTGGGATCACTACTAGACTTTGGCCGTGATTCACCTCTTTTCGGGTGGGGAGATCACTGGATTTCATGATGCTCAAGATCTATGCGGTTAAAGTTAAAGTTCCCAATGACATGAGATGAGGCAGGCCTCAAATGAAGCACAATAAGAAAATGAATGATACCAAAGGTGTTAGATAGGATAATCAAAAGGTGAAGTTAGATTCAAGTAATGACATTAAGGTCATTCTTGGTCATTGCCCAACGAACCTAAGAAAGTCTTAAAATACTACATCCTAGGTAATGGTGGTGTTTACACTGGCCTAGAATAAATGGAATGGAGTACGTATGAATGAACGAACAGACTTGTGTTGCTAATGAAAGACTCTCTAGTTGAGGTCCCATCTGGAGGGCCCCTCATTTCTGGGATTCCTTAAGTAAGTCCATGATCCGAGCTCATGCATATGAATGAATGATATTAAAGGGTTTATGTGCTACAACAATACAAAGTGTGTTGTAAGCTATATGATATGTTCTGTTTGCAAATGTGAAAAATATGATGAGTATGTGTTATTCTATGGCATACTTTCTAATTCCAAATCTGGAAAGCTCACTGACTTTCCTAATCCAAATTTGGAAGAGCTCATGACATTCCTAATCCAAATTTGGAACTTTACTAATACATCAATTTGCAAGTCCGACTGACTTGACTTCCAGGAAAATCATTTGTTAGGGAAAGAGCTTATTCTTTCTCTATGCATTCCTTGTGTGGCTTTCATATACCCATACGTTAGTACAAGTGTGTACTAACCCTATACAACTCTACATTTTAGGTGAGGCACAGGTGGACAATAGAGCTACAGGATCATCACTGGCAGTTAATCGGACGTCCAGCATTCATCCGATTTTTGGTAGGTCCTCATGCTTTTCGAGGATGCTACTGTTTATATTCTAGCTTATTTAGAGTTTGAGCTAAGTGGAACATGTTCCACTAGCGTTATCTCTATTTTTATTCAGACTATGTATTGGTGCCATTGTTGGCAATTATATACTTAATAAGAATTGAACTCATTTCTTAGCTTGCTTATCTCTTAATTTAGAGGTTGATGGTGCACAATTAACGTATAATGAGGATGTTTTTATAAGTAATGTTAAGAAATCATAAAAGTTCAAATTTTTGCTAAAATTAACCTCGATAAAGTAAGAAAATGACGTAAGTAAGCTTGTCCTGCGACTCTGAGAGGTCAACGACGCCGGTCTCGTCTGGGGTCTAGATTCCGGTCAGGACAAAGTTGGTATCAGAGCACTAGGTTAAATTACGAAAATAATAAGTTCACAATCAAACCACAGTTGAGAGTTTCTAAGTCATAGGTAGTGAAGTGCAACCACTATCTGGATAGAAGAGACTGCACGATGCGTAGGAAAATTTTCCTTCTTCTGATCTTAATCGTGCTTTTCCTAATGTCTAATTTTCTTGGTGTTATGAGCGTGTTACTATCAACTCTTGAAGTTTCTGAAAGATGAATACAAGGAGAAAAGCAGGACGGGATATTGGAGAGCAGCTGCTTGGGGTATCCAAGTTTTCCCCAGTATTTCCAGCTGTTGGAATAGAGATGCCTGTTAACCCAGATGTTTGATCAGATGATCGAAGTAAGAACAACGTTGGTTATAAATGGCACCAACTAGCACTTTACATAGCTTCAGGCTGTTGGGTTTTGATTGATTTTGAAGAAGTCGAGTTTGACAACCTACCAAGCCAAAGATGTACTTCAATCCTGGTATAAGGTTGACAGATGCAAGGCCTTAGGAGGAGGTCCTATTAACTTGAATCTTTCAAGATGGGCTATCTATCATGAGCAGTTCTTCGCAGATAAATGAAGGATACTACGGTTGAGGAATTTCATCAACCTTAAGCAGGGCTAGATGATCAGTCAGGATTAGCTCCCTGAAGTCGTAAGACTTTACAGCCCAAGGAGAGGCCAACTAATAGGAAGTGTGGCAAATAATGCATGGAGGAGAATGGTATGATGACCCAATGATGTTATAGTTTGGCACAAAAACCTTGGGTCACATTATGAAGATTTTCCGAAAGATGAAGGAAATGTAATAGCTGATCAGAGTATAACAAGGGAGATTGCTAACAGTGAAGGAATTGTGGAGGAATCATCTTTGTTGAGGTGCTACGCTGAGAAGGCCGAGGCCGACAATGAGAAATCCCGATATCCATACTATTCAGCCCTTGAGTTAGACTTCCTACTCTTCAAGTCTATAGTTTCTTATCTCTTCTCCATTCTTTGTTGCTATTTGTTGATTGTGTAAATAATAATATGTTATACTGACTGGCATTCACGCTAGATAGTAGTATTGTCATCGGGACGAATGTTCCTAAGGGGGCGGTACGTAATCACCCTGAAAATGGATAAGATTAAGAAATGCTTAGTGTGTCAAGATGCCTATGATTAGACCAGGTCACAGGGATTTGATGCGCGTAGAACGCAAACTTCGAACCCTTCTACAACCAAGCCAACTAACGGGGGAGTTTAATTGAGCTTGGAAAGTGGGACCAAACCAAGTAAGGCTCTCGAAAATGAATATTTAATCGAAGGAGTCTTTACGGACTTAAAAAGACGAAATTTAGTTTTGAAGGTCTTAGGGATAAATGGCTCTTTTACCAGCTAAGGGTAATATCGTAATTACCCTAAATATGATATAAGGATTAATTATTTAAATAAAATGAAGGGCAATTTTGAGAGAGAGAGCGAATGTGACTCTAGAGTGAGTCTTGCTCCACCCCGGTTCGACCTAGGTGGAAGCATGATTAACTTGTTTTTAATTTAAATGGATAAATATATTCATTTAACTAAGAAATATTAAGCGAGTAAGAAAAAAAGAAAAATCAGATTTATTTAAAGGTTAACAAGGAGTCCTAGTTTGAAACTAATTCCCAAAGTAAAACCCTAATTAAAGCCACTCTCTCTCACTCTCAATCACAGTTAACTCACTCATCTCACGTTTTCTCTCTGCCTAAACAAGTTCAAAACAGAAAATATAGTGAAGTTCTTCATACTTGAAGAACTCATTAACAAAAATCTAAGAAAACTAACATAAATCCATCACTTTAAGCAAGGGGAGGAGTCTTCCGCGATTGTGTTGAATGTGAACTTGGACTGATTTTGGAGAGGATTTGGGCATCAATTTCTGTGAACAAGAAAAATAAAGTATGGGTTTTCTCTCTCTTGGTCCTTCCAAGAGACCGCCTTAAGATCAGTAAATTCTAATCCGAAATACTAGGATGTTCCCGATGTTCCCTGTCCACTAGCGTCCAAGAATCGTAGGTTGGGTAATGTTTGCTGGTAGTTTAAGTATGAAGATTGATGTTTATGGATAATGTGTTTCATGATTATGTTGTTTAGAATTGTGAAGCATGGTTAAGTGTATGTCAACGCGAAAGTAAAGTGAAAAATGAATATGTTTTATGGTTGAATTTTATGGTGCGAATGTTTGTGTAAATCATGAGGTCTAAAAGTGTGTAATGTTTGCCTGGATGTAATGGTAATCCTTGGCTGAAATATAATCATGAAAAAATATTACAACTTAAAGATGCACCAAATGATTCCCACGAAATGCCGTTAAGAATTAACCGTATGAATGATGATAAAAGAAGCTGAAAATAGTGAATAATTTCCAGCAATTGATTAGGTTGGGTTCAGCCAAACAAAGTGTACAAAATGCAAATGAAAAATGAATGACAATTAATGAAACAGTAAGATTGAATCAAGACATCATTACAATGAAAGCTATAGAAAATAAATGTGGAGAGTGGATTGAACCCACAAGCCTCTTGAATGGATGAAGAGAGTTAGGCCAGAAATAAAGGAGAAAAATAAATGGTGGAGAGTGGGGACTTGAAACCCCAAATCCCTCTGAATGGATGAGATAGTTATGAGAAAAATAAAGGAGAAAAATAAATGTGAAGAGGGGGATTGAACCCACAAACCTCTTGAATGGATGAAGAAAGTTAGGAAGAAAAATAAATTGAGAGTGGGATTGAACCCACAACCTCTTGAATTGATGAGAGAGTTTAGGAAAGGAAAATAAAGGAGAAAATATAAAATGAAGGTGAATGGGGATTGAACCCACAACTCTTGGATAGCTGAGAAAGTTAATAGATAATTAAGAGAAAAAAAATGAGCTTGTGGGGGATTGATCCCAACAACCTCCATGCTTGGACGAAAAATAGAGAAGAGAAAAGAAAGAAATATTATGGGGTTGATGGGAATCGAACTAGGGTCCCCAAATCTGAAAATGCAAATATCAAGTTTAAAAATAAGATTAATGTGTCCATGGGATCTCGAAATAGGTTCCCTGCCCAAGATTCGTATGATACTAAGTCATACGTGAAATTAAAATGTTTAAAATAATGCCACCTACTTAGATGATCGAATCGAGATCTGGCATAACATACATAGATGCATAAGTCTTGTAATCACATAATGCTTAGGAAGATATGAAATCCTTAGACGATATATGAACATGAAGCCTCATGGCTTGTAATGTGTGGACACATTAAGTTAACATACATTTAAAAAGTAAGTATCCTAAGATGTAGTATGTTATGACGAAACCCTAGAAGGGTTATATGAGTGTAACTAATACACTAAATGCCAATGTGCATTGCATATGATGAAATGAACAATGAAATGATAAAGACAATGTATGAGAAATGAACAATGCAATGACGCAATGAACAATGAAATGAGAAATGAAAAATGAAAATGATGAAACCCTAGAAGGGTTAAGTAAGAGTGTAAACACACTAAATGGCCAAGTGCATGGCATATGATGAGTGAAACATTCACGTAAAATGGTGAGTAATATAAGAGCAAATGTGCTAATGTTAGAATGGGTGAATACATGATGATGAGGCTAAATGTATAAAGATAGAGCAATCTCAAAATGAGCCTACAGTAAATGTTACCAAGATACGTACTCACCTATGAGAGTGTAAGATAATGAAGGAGACCAGTCTCTATGAACATCTAATGAGAGTATTGAGCTTAACAAACTTAATACGAATGAATGAGATGAGAAATATTTTAATGCTATGATTTCTCATAAACAGAAGCCACTTCCATGACGTAATGAGATAATGTAATGGAACTTTATATCAAGCACCGATAGAAGAATAGCTATGAGCGGTGAGCCTTCCTTTCGGAAGGGCGGAGGTTAACACGTAACTCTCAATGAGAGAGACTCTGTCCGGCATGCCGGGTATGAGTCTCCTTATATCTCCTAATCTTCGAACCTATACCTGCCAATATAGGGACCTGGGCGGTAAATTCCCAATGTACGCTAGCATGTTTTTAGGTCACTTTGGCCGGTGATTCCACTCTTTGAGGTGTGGGGAGAACTGGAATTTCAGATGCTCAACATGATCTATGTCGGTTTAAAGTAAAGTCCCAATGGAATGAATCGAGGCCATGCCTCAAATGAAGCACATCATGAAAATGAATGATACCAAAGGTGTTAGAATAGGAAATCAAAAGGTGAGTTAGATTCAGTAATGACATTAGGCATTTTGGTCATTGCAACAACGACGCTAATGAAGTCTTAACCTACATCTAGGTATAGTTTGGTGTTTACAACGTGGCCTATGAATGAAATGAAATGGATGTACGTATGAATGAACGAAGTAGACTCTGTGTTGCTAATGAAGACTCTCTAGTTGAGTCTCATCTGTTGAGCCCTCCTTTCGGGATGTCTTAATGTTAAGTCAATTGATTCCGAGGTCTCATGGCATATGAATAATGATATTAAGGAGTTATGTCCTATCATACAAAGTGTTGTGTAAGCTATATGATATTGCTGTTTGCAAATGTGAAAAAATGATGAATGTATGTTATTCTCATTGGAATAACTTTTCCTATTTCCAAATCTGGAAAGCTCACTGACTTTCCTAATCCAAATTTGGAAAGCTCATTGAACATCCTAATCAAATTTGGAAACTTCCTATCTCCAATTTGGCAATTCCACCTGACTTGACTGCCAAAAATCCGTGTTTAGGAAAGAGCTATTCTCTCATGCATGTCCTTGGTGTGTCTTGCATATAACCATACTTAGTACAAGTGTGTAACAACCCCTATACAGAACTCTACTATTTTAGTGGCAGGACAGGGTGGAGCAATAGAGCTACAGGAACAATCATCGTGCAGTTATTCCGGACGTCCAGCATTCATTCGATTTTGGTAGGTCCTAATGCTTCGAGGATGGCTTACTGTTCTTATATTCTAGCTTAGTTTAGAGTTGAGCTAGTGGAACATGTTCCACTAGCGTTTCTTTCCTATTTTATTCAACCTATGTATGGTTGCCATTTTTGGCAATTATATACTTACTAAGAATTGAACTATTTCTTTTAGGTTCTTATCTCTTAATGTTTAGATGGTTGATAGGTGAACAATTACGTATTAATGAGGAATGTTTTATAAGTATTGTTAAGAAACAAAAGTTTCCAAATTTTCGCAAAAATAACCTAGATAAAGTAGAATGACGGTAAGTAGCTGTCTGCGACTCTGCGAGGTCAAATGACGCCGGTCTCGTCTGGGTCTAGATTCCGGTCTGAACTAAGTTCATTTGGGAGTTATAGTCTCCCCCAACTTGGGAAAGACATTCGCCTCGAAATGACACTTAAAATTTTTAAGAACAAAACAAGGAAATCTCTTAGCATAATAAATCCACGTAGATCATGATCAAAACATCAACAATAAAGCTCAAATATAGCAAGGGGAACATCATTCAACACTTTCACACTTATCAAACATAGTACAACTTTTGCCAAACTCACAAAGTCAACAATCAACCTTAACACTCTTATGGAGGAACTACCTTCTCCAACATTAAACATGCCATCTATATATTTTTACATATTTAAACTCAATTAAGGCAAGGCAAATTTTTCTCAAATGCAAGATTTTCAACAGTGAACATTCACTGTAACACTGCCCATACAAACTTTCAAATCCACTCTTTAGCAATTTAACAAGAATGACAGATCATATGAACTACTAAAACCATACAAACTCATTCATAACACAGAAAGAAACAATAAAAAGAGTTTGAGAAACTTACCAAAACATCAATCCGTATTAATTATCCTTTCTTGCCCCATCCCATAGGAAGGGTCTTCTGGGAGCATTAGGCATCTAGTGAAGCTTGATTGACATATCCCCCTGATTTAAGTTGGTGCAGTCCCCTCATTCTTGTACCTTTATTACACATGCAACAATCAATCCGATCCAAGCAAGACACTTACCCCCATTTGCTTGCCACAAGTAGGGCACCTATCCCTTTCATAGGAATGACCACCACCTTGAGAGAGTTATTTGAGCCCTATCCTTGTTTACCATAGAAGAACTTGGGGATAAAACCTCTTCTTAGCTATTTGTGACTAGAAATCAATCCCGACCTAGGTCCTTACTCTTGCTTATATCTAATTTGGACTCCTCAATTGTTGTGGGCATAAACCATGAGCCTAGAGATATCCATGTTATAAGAAGCATAGCCGTAGATATCTCTTTTTTCCACCAAGCTAGACACGGCCCATACACAACACTTGTCATAGACCTATCCAGGGTTGGCCACCATGGGTTGGGGCATTACTAGAGAGTTGGGTGAATTTGGAGAAGATACTCTGCACACTCATTCCCCTTGGAAGGAGGTTCATGAATTCACCATCTTCTTCCCTCCACCTATAAGGAAAGAAAATCTATCAGGAAAGCCTCAATTGGAATTCCTCCCAATAACCGGTCCTCTTTCTAAGGGTCGCTCACCTCTCCATTGCTCAACAAACACTTGAGCAACATCTTAATTGGTAAGTCGGATCAATTCCGTTTCATCCTAGGGGTCACACCCATAGCATCTACACCTTGAAACTTCACATAAGCCCTTGTGTAAATTCTCATCCACCTTAGTGCGCATGAAAGAATAGGAGGTTCATCCTCATGAAATCCGAATCCTAGAAGCGGGAGTAACTAGCATTTTGGTTTGGAGCCTTCTCCTGGTTAGCTTGGCCCAAACGATTTTGACAGCGTTTGAGCTTTGAGCTCATGAGTTGGTCAAGTTCAATTATGGCAACCTCAACTCCCATTACGTCCTATCACCTCAACAAAAGGATCTTGAGGCTAGAGGCACTGAGGTCCTTGAGTTTCCGGAGGCACTTTGAGGTTCTGAGAGAGAATCCTCTCATTTTCCTCCCCTAAGCCAACAAAGGAACTTGGTCAAGCACGTGGAAGGACTCTGTTCATTTGGTTACATCCCCCTCCTCCTCTTCTAGCGGTCGATTCCTCGTACTCATCGTCCTAAGAAAACACAAAAAAGAAGACGTTGAAATAGACACACTATATAATCTCAACTCAAGGCTACGATACTAGAATAGAGAAGAAAGAGAAACTTCTAGATCCTATAGCCCTCTGTCCATGATGTTCGCGACTCACACAATGACCAAGATACTACTAAGATGGCTTGTGAGACTTTCAGACCTTAAACTATTTCCAAAACCTTATGCCTGATACCAAGTCTTCACGACCCGAAAACACACCCTAAATGTTAGGGAACCTTCGAATCATGACCGGGCGTATTGGCCCCTTTGGTCTCGTACAAGCCTGTCTAACTAGCATTCAGAACATAAATCATGACAAGTAGTGCGGAATTTAAAACTTTTCACGATATAATAAAAATAAAAGGCTTTTCATAAATACTAGGAAATCTAATCGTCACAAGCCAACTTAAAGACAAACTGGGAATCTTAGGGACACGGCCCTTTACAATAAAAGTAAATACATTTTAAAGTCTTAATAAAGAAACTAAAAACATAAAACTATGTCCTCTGACATATATGAGGACATACCCAATTCTGAGAGATAGAATTCCCAGATTCAACTCCGATCCTCCCAAAAGGCTTCCAACCTATACTCATAAGTATATAAAATATGGGGTTAGTACACAATGTACTAAGTATGGCATATGCAAAAACATACGAAAAGGGACATTTTTAGTAAAAATAATTTTTCTAGCAATTAAAGCAATATTCATGAAATCTAGAAATAAACCAACATAAGAATCGACAATCAACACTTTATGGCAACTTTACCCAAACTTAGAGTAATCAAAAGGAACATTTCAATGAACTTACTAAACTTACAATGAAAATTGAATAAAGCATCACAGTGAACATAATGGATTCTTACAATGGAGACCTTACAGTGGATGGCACGGTCCAAGTCATATGAACTCTTTTCCTTTGAAGTTGCCCTAACCCAAGGTTATCCTAAGACTCCTAAGGTGAGCTAAGAAGGATTTTCATTACACCTACCTTCAAAGCCACCAAAAGCGACCCTTAAGACTACAAATCTTAGGCTTACTTCGTTCGAATCAAATCCACGCCCTTGCTAACAATATGCAAAACATTCATGGAATATAGGTCACACCAAGTGCAATGTGAGAGTACCATCCATACCCCACTCCCATTTAGTGCTCCTAATGGGTTCCATTTACTCAAGTACTCCACAATAATAATCCATAACACTACACCATAGTACTCATTCAACGGATTTCATGAAGGTAATCTTCTCCCATGTAGGTATAGGTCACACCAAGTGCAATGTGAGAATAGCATCCCATACTACTACCCCACTCAATGCTCCTACTCGTAACTAATGTGGATTGGAGCACTTCACGACATACATACACAAATTCAACAATAATACAATATAATTAGTTTCAAATCAATTCTTTTGTGGGAGTTAGCTTAACCGACAAAGACCATGAGAGCTAGACATGGAATCCCGAATAACCCCTATCGGATGAGGGATCCTTACTTTCCTAGTGTAAGGTCATGCTTTTAGCGTTTACATGGCTTTCCAATAGCTACACCTATGCGGGCAAATAGTTAAGGGATAAGGAGATTGCTACTAAGTCACTCTCTACTAACGAGGAGTACTCATCTCAAGAGATACTTTGGATTACAACATTTCCACTCACGAAGTGCAATCCACTCCCCTTCATATCCTCTCGGTGCTAGTAAAACTCCCACGGATTTCTCAACATAATAGTCTATCTTAGAAAGTTCACTAGGAATGGAGAGGTTGCTACTAGACACTCATCTCAACTCACGAAGTGTGTCCACCTCAAGATTCCTCTTTTTGCTCAACTTGGCATAATACATTCTTTAAAGTGTGTCTGTGTGTACATGTGTACACCTTGCAATAAGCATCATCTCATTATCATAAAGTTCTACTCATACTTTAACCTTGATTCATCAAGTTACACACTCTACTGCTTCTCATAATGATATACTTTATTTAGACATAAACTAGGTCAAGCATGCAATTTAAGCTACACAAACACAATAGAAGACCCATATACAATATATCTTCATTAAACATATTAGACCTTCAAGATTACCTACTCAACAAACTAAACAACATCAATCTCAATCATTAGCACTCCACCCGTAAGGTGGACCATACCACTAAAATAGCAATCCATAATAAGAAAATAACAATGAGAACAACTCATCAACAATTCAAACCATCATCACCCCATAATCTATTTATCAACATTTCACCATATTAAGGCCCTTAGGGCAGTAGCTACACCAACATGACATACACAAGAAGACCCAAGTTCATACCTTACTCAAATCATGCTCACATAACCCATTTTTTAAGTCAAAAGTTGAAGTACGTATAAACAAGAGTTTCATGGAGTTTTAACATCAAAATCATCAATTCAAACCAATAAATACATTTAAACATTAGAACTTAAATTCAAGAACACCCATTCGACAAATCAAAGTTAGAAGAAGATTGAGTTAGAAACCTTTGAAAACCATTTTGGAAATTGGCTTCTTGAATTAAAAGATATTCAATAATGGATACCATACCTTTAAGAGACGGAAATTCACTAATTTTGATGAATAAACAAGTCCAAGGCAGCCCCCTTTCCTTCATTGACTTCTAGCTTCAATGGAGTCTTGAGAGAGTTTCTTTAAGAGAGAGAGTTGAATTTAGAATTGAGGGGGGCTTGTCTAGGTTAGGGTTTAAAACTCATTTAATATAACCTAAAAATCCTTAAAAAACCGTACAAACTCTTATTAGACGTGGGGTGAATTTACAAGTTCACCCCTGACTTGGCAGAAAAATCTGCGCACAGGGACAAGGCTTGCGATGACCTGCTGTGACGGGGCGTCACGGGTGCAAAGGCCCGTCTGACCATCCGTTGCAAGCTTCAGTGGCTTGCCAAGGGTACCCTATACACCCTTGAACAAGTCCCCCACGACGGAACTTGTGATGGGGCGTCACAGCCATGACTGGACGTCGACTGCTCCGTCGCAAGGCTGCCTGGGACAACCTGCTTACCAGGTTTTGGTCCTTCCTCAAGGACCCTTCGATGGTCCTTGGGATAATTCCCGGACGTTTCCAACACAAATATGATCATCATAAGTTTAACACATCTCACATGAATTCATCAAAAACCGAACACATAAAACTCGACGAAACTCATCTAGACGTACAAGGTCTACTCAAGGCATATCTTTCGAATGCCTTGGACGTTCTTGGTCGTTTGACCTACAAACTTCACGAAACTTTGCACACTGACTAAGGACACTAAAATAACTCCTTTTAACTTAAAATCAACTCAATAAACAATCATGAGGCTCTAGTTCACCTTAGTTCATTTTGGGGCGTTATACTAGGATGAAGGATTGATACTCACATAGGGTTAGCTTTGAGTAGCATGACTATAATGTATTTACGGGAGATTTATTTGGTTAGGCCAAGACAAATTCATGGTATCTTAATATTGAGATGTTACACTCTCCTAAGAATATCTTAGGGTTGAGTACTTATGCTCCCCTATGGATAGATTGCATATACATGAATAGTTGCATGGTACCTTGGTTTTTATTCTTATATCCTTCTGTTGTTAGCTTTGATTGTATGTAATGATGTTTTCCATGGTAGTAGGTATATTATGTTAATATGCAAAGATTAATAGACTAGAATGCAAGATAAGTTATGATGGATTATGTTAGCCTAAAGAAGTACATAGTATGAAGGGTAATATGGGATTCCTTTCATACATGGCACAAGTATGACTTGAAGCTACTTATGAAATGACTTCTTAAGTGATGTTTTACTAGCTTGGTTGGTGGATTTAGCTGCCTTCCATGACATTATTGACATAGGTTGGTAGTTCCTTGCAATATGAAGTAGGTCTAAGATGACACCTAAAGATGTTTAATATGAATAAATTAACTGCAATACATGCTTAGTATGTGTGGTATTATGGGGTTCCCACATGCATTTCATATGTTTGCCTTAAGGTGGCTTAGGGGTATAGTACTCTTATGATACCGTTACACCTCCAAAATTTAATGACATAAGCTAGATATTTGAATGGAGTATAATAACACAAAAATGGTGAAAATGATGTTTCTAGACCTAACCTAATGTAATTTACTTAGTTCAGAGGTATTAGAGTTTGACCGTCAACAAACGACCATGACGTCCGGAGAGTAGTGAAAATTATCTACTGTGCCTTTAGGTCTTGCAAAGGTTTGAAGAGTCGTATGAGGGTTAAATCCTGCAAAAGGACTTTGAATATACGTTACTACGTGTTTAGGGTCAAAACATTTGGGTACGACGGGTCCTTGAGAAGGACCAACCCATTTGACCCATAAAGTTGTCAAATGACAGGTATACTTAAGGAGGCAGTGACGAGCCGTCTTTGGGATTACGCCCCCAGTGAGGCTCGTGGGTTGAGAATTAATCTCCCCACAAAGACTTCTACTTTCCCCCTTCTCTGACAAGACATACGACCTGCAGGACAGGCCGTAAAACCACCTACTATCCGTAGGTTATGGCCGTAAGTCAGTGCCAGGTAAGTGAATTTCCACTGTTAGTTTAAGGACTTATTTCTAGTTATATATTAAACTTGGGGTTAAAAGGGGTGGTTAGTGGGATAATTACCTAACTAAACCTATCTATAAGACCCCAATCACAAGACCCCTTGTCATGCTAACTAAATTCACAAAACACAACTCAAAACTCAACTTCCATCTAAAAACTCTCTCTCAACTCAAGACTCCACTAAAGAAGAAGGTCGAGCTTTCTATTGGGATTCAAGAATAATACTTTCTTCCATTAATCCTTAATTATTGACAAGGTATGAGAACTCCTCACTCTTGGGACTCATTTCCCCAAAAGGTTCCTTCAAATTAATTTTCAATGTTCTTCCAAATTTCTAGATGTCACTCAAATTCGTGGGTTACCTTTAAAATTGACTTATTTGGTCTAGATTTGATTAATAATGATGGTTTATAAATGTTTATTAATGGTTTATTGTATCACCTTAGGGTTTTGACCTAATTCCTTAAAGACCCATGCATATCCTTCTTCTCCTAACCCTAACTATTGAATTATGTTGATTACTGATTAGAGGTGATGTAATTGAGTATGTCCTTGTATAATTGGTTACTTTATTATTGTGATGATTAAATGTTTTGTTAAATATCATTTATTTGTGGGTGAGGTCTTGAAGGGGTTTCTTGGAGGCCATTGGTAAGATGTTCAAGGTTATGAAATTGCTATTGTGATATTGTTGGCTTACCTTGGGTAATGTTAGTTACTTGAATTATGAATTATGAAGTTATTAATATGTTATCATAATTTGAATGCGATGAGGTTATGGATATGTTATCATGATATGAAGATCATGAATTTTAAGATGATAATAGGTGTACTATTAAGAGGAGTTGAAGGTAATCCTTATGTGTATCTTATGACTATGCTATGAAGTATTGTTATCATATAATGTTGGGTTTTAATGAAAGGGTTTTTTCATTCTAAGACATATGATCTATGTAAATTTATATGATGGGTTAAACTCCGAAGACCTATACTATGAATTGATGCATAAGAAAGACTTAAAGACACATCTAAAAGGGAATTTATCATAGCAACGAGGTAACTAGAAAATGAGAGGTGTTCCTTCACAAATGAAGGGAGGTTCACACTATGTCTCTAATGAGGGGTAAACTACCATTATAATTAGCATAAAGAGGATCTCTAGTAACAACCTCCTAGTTCCTTAACTATGTGTCCCCATAGGGAAACTAGCTAGTGGATCCACCTAGATTCTATTTTGATGTATATGTCCTACCTTGGCAAGTAGGATGCCCTCCTTTTGGTGTGAGGGGTTGACACCGAATTCCATGTTTACTTAAGAGGTGTTACTTAGTGTAGGTAAGAGGTGTTACATAGTGTAGGTATGAGACTTTACCTATACATTGCTCAACTGGACTTTGAGGGAGTTTTAGGGTGGGTTATTTATGTGTATATGATATGTATGATATTGGTTCTACTTGTTACACATGATGTTAATCGCTTATGATATGTATGATGTTGGTTTGACTTGATAGGTTGAAGTATGATTTAAATTATATGCTTATGGTCTTATTGATAGTTGGCTTGGTGTGTGTTGGGTTATGAGGCTTCATACACACATTGCACTAGTTGACTTAATGTAGGGTTGTGAGTAAGGTCTTGAAGATGTGTTTATGAAATGAGCTCTAAACATGATTGTTGATTATGGTCTTATAATGATGAACTTGTGTTTTTGGGAATGACTTTTTCGTAGGTATGGATTTGTACATATGTGTTGTGAATGTGCATAAAGGTTTTCAAAGTGAATATGACATGCTTATAACCAAATGTCTTTTGATACATGTCTCAAATCTATGACTTGTGACACCTCTAAAATAAATTAGGTGAAACTAGAGAGTAACATGTTTGTAATGAGATTGTAAGGTCCTAAAATGGTTTATAATGTTATGATGAGGCAGTGTCTAAAATTTTAGGTTAATTGGAAGTCAAACGTCAAGGGACGATCAAGACGTTCGACGTCTAGTCACCTATGTGCCTCATGTTTTTTTCTGTGCTTTTCTGTGTGTTTCATGAGATTATGAGGTTTTTATATGAGTAATAATAGTTTTTATAGGCAGTGTGTCAAGTTTGCTGAAGTTTGGAGGTCAAACGTCTAAGAACGTCCATGACGTTTAAAGGTTTGCCTTGAAACGAACTTGTGTGTCTTAGCATGTTTCATCAAGTTTTATGTGTTCGTTTTGGATGTAATTGATGTGGTAGGTACTAAATTTGTATACAAACATATTTGAGTTGTAAACGTCCGGGAAAACATCCCCAAGGACCAACCAAGAGTCCTTGAGGAAGGACCCTTCACAAGATCCTAAGGCTGTCTAGACTAGCCCAAACGACTGAGGCGATTGACGATCAGTAGGCTGGTTGATGCCCCTTCTATGGTGGGAGTTTATCAAGACTTATCTATGGATCTTAAACTCCAAAAGGAAATCCTCTGATCCAAGTGACGTCAAGCCAGGACGGCCCATCATTGGACTAACGCCCCATCGATGGGCAGACATAGGTGGAGTCTGCAATTTCGCAGCTTCATTGTTAAATGCAAGGGTGAATTGGTAAATTCACCCCATGTACAAATAATTGTTTTGGAGGTTTTCTAAGGGTATTATATGTATTTTAAGTGGACTTTTAAGTCCTAACTACCTAGATGAATTCATTATTCTAAAATCGAAACCCAAATTCTCTAAAGATCTCTCTAGAACTCCATTGAAGTCAAAACTCAAGGAAGAGCTTGGATTGAATCTTGGTTGGTGATTCTTAATATATATAGTGTTTTAGCTTCATTGAGGTATGGTTTTTAATCCTTGAAACTCTTTTCATCCAGGATCCAATCTTCAAAGAGATTTTCCAAGACTTTCACAAAAGATAGATTTCTCACTTGTGATCTAGCCATGGGTTATCGCATAAAACGTTTTGAATAATTGAATATTGATTGAATTGATGTTAGTTGGATGGTTTTAACCTATGATATTCATGAACCCATGAAAAACATAAACTCTTCAATTTGGCTATAATTTTGGTTAAGTGATCATTTCTCAATGCTTATGAATTCTAGTGTAGTTTTTTTGGGATATTGAATGATGTAAGAATAGTATTGCATTGATGCATAGGATATATTAGATTGATTAATTTATAATGTATTGATTTAGATTCATTGAGTATTTCGATTTTTGTATTGAATTGATGATCATGGCCATGGTAAGGGCCTTTTAGTATTGTATTGGATGATTTAACTATGGATTTAAGTGGTGAGATTGGTTTGTTGTACGCTTCCCCAATTCTCTTTTTATTATGTAAATTAGGTCTTGAATTATTTTGTGATTGGTATGGTCCACTTGTGGTGGCGGTGCTATGTGTTATAATTGTGAATTATGTTGCCTCGTCGGCGTTATTTAATGTATTATGATGATCATGGCCTTGTCGGCACTACTTGATATATTATGATGGTTTGTGTAGTTGATTTGATTAATGTAAGCTCATACCTATCTAAATGTGATTAAGGTGGATGTATGTGTTCTTCTTTGATGTTTTTAGGTGATCATGTAAGACTATGCATATGTCCTTATGTGTGTAGTCTTAGAGTTGATGCATGATTCTTCCTACTTGGTTATATGAGTCTTAAGAGGGTTATATTGATGATATTATGGTAGTGAATAGGGTGATCAATAGATGATGTTGGTTATACCTATGCCCTTCTAGAATGATATGCTATATGTGAAGTATGTGTTTGTCTTGTTTAGGTAGACTTGTGCCCCTTACTTGATACATGTACATTATGAATATAACTTCTTGAATAGGATGCTAAAGCCTCTTAGTCTTGTATGTATGAATGACATGTGACCTTGAACATTCCTAAGAAGGTCCTTTATGTGGAAGCTTCATCCTAGATGTAAGGTTATGATATCCTTGAAGTCGAAAGCCGTAATGGTATCCTTATCGTGTGAATGGTGGACTTAAGGTTGATTGGCTGGAATGGCATGAAATCATCCTTAGGAAAATAAAATTGAGCTACCCTCATAACCATTAAAATTCAACCCTAGGGTACCTCTTTGGTAAGGTGAAATATGATTGGGTTATGAACTAGATATGGAACCTCTTCATGTGATCCTTTATGTGAATTACTCTATGAGAACAAAGGCTAGAACCGAGTTAGTATGGTTAGGAAGTATATCTAGTTAAGAATGAGGATAGAGTGTAAAGAAACCCTTCATATTTTTAACCGTGTGTCTACATGGGATGTGTCGAAGTTCTATTATTGGCAAGTAGAACACCCTCCATCGGAGTAGGTTACAACTCTTGATTCCATGATTTGCTACCATGGTCTATGTAGGTTATTTCCTATTCTCATCACATGGGATACTACTAGTGTTTGAGAAGTTCAATGAAGTTTAGGTGGTAGTATGGGACGCTACGTAGACATTGCAGAATTGGACTTTGAAGATGTTATTGAGTGAGTCCCTACGTGTTCTCTAAGACCATTACTTGAATGTCCTTATGTGATGAATATCCCTTAAATGGACTAACGAAGATAATGAATTAAGTAAGAAAGTATGTAAATGAATAAGTACCTAGTGTAGAGTAACTTTAAGGATTGCCTAGTTAAAGTGTGAAGGGGGCATAAAGGATGGTCTCTTCATGTCTTACCTAGGAAAGTCTTAAGAATGAGTCTAGATAGGAATGTTGATTAATGAAGTGAGAATGATATTATCCTAAGTACTCTAAAGGATCTCTTAGGTGTGTGTGAAGGGATAGTATGGGCGGTCAATTCACAACTCACTCAAGTGAGCCTTAGAATCACCTTTGGTAGGAGAATCTCATGTTATGTTTTTGGTGTATTGTAAGTGTATTTATTTCATTATAGGTAGTCTTGAAAATCATATAGGTGTGCTTGTAGAGGGTATATGGGCGGTCTCTCTTTTACTTACTTAAGTGAATCTTAGGATAGCTTTTAGTGAGAAGGTTGCATACTAAAAGAGGTCACTGTGAAATTGAACTTAGTTCACTATAAGATGACATAGTTCACTGTAACATTTTTCAATATTTGGTAAAATGCTTCTGTGATATCTTATGTGTTTCTATGTTTTAAATGTTGTTCTTATGCTTATACTATGATGTTTTAGTCAAAAAGAGAATATTTCATTAAATGTCTGTTATCATGATTTTATGCATTATGTCATACTTAGTACATATGTTTGTACTAATTCCATACTCTTCTCTATATCTAAAGTTATCATCGGTATATGTGCTTTTGGGAGTGAAGCTTGGATTCTAGTTTATTTCAAGCAAGGTTGAAGTATGTCCTCATTTGACTTGAGGGCATCACTATCTTATAGTTCTTTTATTAAAGCATTGTAATAGACTTAGTAGTACTATGTTTCGATTGTATGGGCCGTGTCCCAAGTATTCTTGTGTCTATGATTTAATGATATGACACTTAGTATTTCCTATGGTTTGTATATGAAAGAGTTTTTGAAAGACTATTCTAATGTTGTGAAAAGTTTTAATTCCACACTACTTTTCATATATGTATATGCGATGAATGATAAGAAGAGGTCAAGTACGCCGTGTCTCACTCCAAGAGTGCCCTAACTTCTAGGGTGTACACTCGGCATGTGACATTACTTGCATATGTTTCCATACTTAGTACATGTGGTTTTACTAACCTATGTCTCTTCTATTTATACACAAATATAGGTTCGAGCAATTGAGGTGCTTCAAGGCCAATTTCTCAAAGACACTTGGATTGTTCCCAAGTTGGTGAGTCCTAAAGTCTGAGGACGTAGCCTATAAATGTAGCTTTTTTTATTTTGCTATTAATGAAAGAGATTGTTTTATTTCCTATTTCAAGCACTATGTTGTGTTCTCTTATAATATTTTTAATGATGTAAGGGCTAAGACCTATTTTTTATACTTTTATGTTTAGATGGACATGTGAGACGATTATAGTCTTTTCGATATATGTAAAGTGAACTTGAACATCTAATGTAATGTTTTAATTTTTCCCGCTTTTTATTCTTTATCTGATGTGATGATGTATGGTAAGGGCTTGTAAAAGGCCTCTTCGAGGAAGAAGACAATGGTTAAGACCAGGGGGTACTCTCTTGTCCTGACAGATACGTGCGCTTAAGTATTGACTATTAGGCTGATGTATGATCAAGAAGGACCAAAGAGAGCTACATAGCCTAGGTAGTAGTATGGGATGCTACCTTGGCCTTGCATAAGTATATTGATGCTATGATTATGTTATTTTCTCTTATGATTATGTCTTATGTTGACCAATAATTTTTAGATGTCTTATGTTGTATGTTAGTTTTCATATTTACAACATTTGTACTAATGCATATTGCCTACATTTCTAACCAAATGTAGGGACTTTTGGGAGAATGAGTGCTTGGAGGATAGATTCCTAAGTTTGGAGAAGATTGTAGATTGGTGAGTCCTCATAGCATTTAAGGACAAACCCTTATGTTCCCTTTATGTGTTTTATTATGTTTTAGACTTTTTGTGGGTTGCGTCCCAAGACATTATTACTAATGTATTTGTAGATGGTTTTGAGAAACATGTTAAAAAGAATTCTGCTTTTATAAAATGATTTTAGTAATATGTTTAAAGAAAAGTTTTAAATACCCTCCATTTTTATATGATGTTATGTAATGAATGGTAAGGGCTTGTATAAGTGTAACGACCCGAGGGTATACCTTAGAAATGACGGTATCCTCAAATCGCCACACGACGTACTCGACCTCTCGAATGTCTTAAACAAGCACTTAGACATCGTTCATCGCATAAACATAAAAATACTGGAAAATTTAAAATATTTGATAGCACATCATATGCTAGAACATCAGTTCATATATATATATATATATATATATATATATATATATATATATATATATATATATATATATATATATCATATTACATAGTTAACTCTAAGTCTATTTGACATCTTAGACTCAACATTATTAGAATACTTTAGGGACACGGCCCTTACAACATAAATCATAAGTAAACTTATTACAAAACTTTAAAGTAAACCATGACTTAGGAAATCCTTGAACTTAAGGATTCCTTTCCTTGAGCTTGAGAATCACATATCAAGCCCCTTCACTTTAGAGACATCCATTTAAGCATCCATAACCTACACTTTGTGCAAAAAGGTAGAGAAGAATGGTGTTTGTACAAGAATGCAATAGGTAAGGCAACCATGCAAAAATACGCATTTAAAAAGGGACATTTTACTTGAAACCATGCATCTTGCCTTTTTGTAAAATCTTCATAAAACTTTGATACAATAGCATTTATACAATTCACATACATGATATAGGCATATCCCATGGTCATACATCATATAAAATCACACATTGCATGTAAGGCACATTTGGAGGCACATAACAACAACCTCTTTGCACTTTACAGTGAGTGCGTTTCTCTTTACAATAAGTTTATTTTACAGTGATCTTTCCTTCTTTTAACTTCTTAACTTCCCAATGTAACCCTGTAATGATACTTGGTGCAATGTACCACATTGAGGCCACAAAGTACTCATACATATAACCTTCCTAACTTAACACATACATTCATGGAAGTATAGTACATCATAGACACATTTAAGTCAAGACACCTAACCCTATTACAGTAAGCCATAGTCACATTACATATATGTTAACTTCACTTCACATCGAACATTATAGGACCTTAACAAAAACCAAAATCTAAGTCCACTAATGCAATTTACATGTGAAGTCCCATAACCTCCCACATACTTAGTAAACCTATCATGAGCCCACAAGCCTGAACAATTCACTTCATGCATAACATGGCAAGCATCAACACTTCATTCACACCAAGTAATACATTCTTAATATAGTCACCAAGACTAACAATATGCACATAAGAAGAGACCTCATCATATAGACCCATTAAGACTCTTACCATGCACATCGTCATAACAAGTAGACAATACTACAATGCCATGCATAAAGACATAAACATAATCATACACATTAGAACACCATTCTAGAACTTCGTAAAGAGCTACTTGTGCAATGTATATGTAATTTAATTACTCTCACCTATCCTAAGAAACTTCCCTTGGGTCATCCTAGTTAGGGTCCTAGTCATTTACTTCCATTGTCCATTACTTTAGGGAAACTATAGACTGAACCGACACTAAGACCATGGGTGCTAAACATGGAATTTGGTGTTGTAGAGCCTTACACCAAGGGAAGGTTCTCTACTTATCAAAAGTAGAACATTACCATATTCTAGCATATAAGGTGATATCACTTGCTAGATCGTATGTGGCAAGCATAGTTACGGAACATAGAGGTACATGTGGAAACCCTCTTTATGCCTATTGAGGCATTGTAATTATCCACTTATGGAAACCCTCTTTATGCCTATTGAGGCATTTTATTTATCCACCTCGTGAGAACTATAGTGAACAAGCCTTCCCACATTGGGAAGTGTCACCCGTCATCTATGTTCACTTGGTGCTAAGATAAATTCCCTTTATTTAAAAGGCATTATTATCTTTACTTTATAAAATGTAGGCTTAGGAGAGTTAACCCCTCATATGCTTAGCGCATAGGTCATATATGAGAGTTAATCAACCTAGATCATATGAGAAACCCTTTCACATGGAAATAGCATATTCAAGCACCATCTAATTTAGGGTACTCTTGGGAACACCTTCCAAGCGCCCCTCTATTGACTAGATCATCGTACACGTGTGTGTGTATACATATATGTGATCAATACTTTACATAACACCTTAAGGACACACATGTTCATACATTAATGTTTAAGTGTATTTATGAGAAATACTTCCATATAAACACATTAAGATACTATTCACATTCATATCATAACTATGCATTCATATTCATGTACTTAGAAACCAAACCTAGGAACTATCCTATCAAGACATACCTGTGCAATACATGGACAAGGTCCCATACCCTTACCCATACTAGTACACCTATCAAGTCATCCTAGTAAATGGACGCATAACATATTGTCATAGACATAAGGTTTACAAGCATAGCAGTACACATTCGTGCACATGAGAATACCCTTTCATTTAAACACCATGAACCTATATTACTAGTAAGCATGCATAAGGTGTAAGTGTGTGTACATTGGTCGACATGCTCACATAATGGCTATAAACAACACATTGAGGCAACTATCATCTTTGGACCACAATGCACATTCAAGAATAAACCACACATCACAATTTAGCATAGGAGACACGCTAACTTCACATTACACTTAAAACTCCACACTAGCTAATAACACATTCACATAGGGGCACATAGGTAGGGGTTCATTGATCATCAATACTTCATCAATGGCAGCACCTAAACATAACCCTAACATAGTTATTCACAAGTTTATACATTAAAAACACAACCTAGATCACAACTAGAATAGAATACTAGGCATGCTTCACATTTGGTGATCATCATCACAACACCTTCATAATACAATTTCCTTCAAGGCCATGATCACATCAGATAAATAATAACAATAAAGTAAACACCGCCACCATAAGTGGATTGGAGACCCTTATGAAGTAAGTACATTTGTTATGTATGACTTGTATGAATGCATGTTAAGTGACCTTGTTATGTTAAGACATGAAATATGGCAATGCATGTGAATTACTCTTGTGGCTTCTAAATGGGTTTACTAAGTATATGTGGGGGTATGGGACTCCATGTGTACTTGCACAAGTAATCTTGTGAAGGGGTTATGAGGGTGGTTCACTTATTATATGAACTAAGTAAGCCTATGACTAAAGTCTATGAAATATGTGACCTTATTTCTAGTTGTAAATGAATCTATTATGACTTTTTGAATATGTTGTGACTTGTTGAATATGTTATGCCTAGTCTAGGGTTACTTCTTTGGTACACTTGGTGGAAGTAGCATTATGGGATGTTACCTACACATTGCACTAGTGTCACTTAGGAGTTGTCTTAGGTGATGGTCCCTATGTGAAGTTGATTATTTTGATGTGCTTATGACTTTTGAATATATGTGGTTGTGTTTATGAAGAATATTTTGAAAGAATATTGTAAGGTGACCTCAAGGTGATACATTGCACTAGGTATAATTGAGGGTTACTTAAGGAAAAAAGTAACATAAAAGAGATGTAATGTATGGTATGTATTGCATATGCTTTAAAGTATGCTAAATGGCTTTATGTTCTATTATGAGTGTTATCCATGTCTATATGATGTACGTGAACTATATTGAGCATATATGTCCCTATGTTCACGAAGTTTACTAAAAAGACATTTTGCATGATTTCAAAAGAAATGTTCTCTTTAAATGCATGTTTTTTGCATGGTTGCCATACTTAGTGCATTCTTGTACTAATACCAGTCTTCTTCATCTTTTTACACAAAGTGTAGGTGGTGATGTCTAAAGGATGTCTCCTAGGTGAAGAGCTTGGATAGATCTTACAAGTTCAAGCAGAGGGATCCTTATGGTTCAAGGATTTCCCTATGTCAGGTTCCTATTCATTTATGTAATAACTTACATATTATTTTATGTTGTTAAGGATCGTGTCCCTATTCTATTCTATTGAGTTTTTTCTTAAGATGGCAAAGAGACTTAGCGTTTAACTATGTATTATGATATTTTATTTATATATATGAGAAGTCCTTTCTAGCATATGATGTGCTATGAAAAGTTTTATCTTTTCCCCTATTATTATTATGATTATGCAATGAAAGATGTCTAAGGGATTGTCTTAGACCTCCGAGAGGTCAACGACGCCGTGTGGTGATCGAAGAGTGACCTAACTACTAGGGGGTACTTTAGGGTCGTTACACTCACTTTTCATGCTCACTTGGTGCTAAGCTTAAACTCCCCTTTTAAACATCGTTAAGCCTTTAGATAACATTAGTTCATAAAGATTAGGCCTTAGGGACTTGCTCCCTCATACATCATATGGCTCAAAGGTATCTAGTGATGAGAATGCCCTTTCATCATAGATACTATTATTCATACAATCATGTGTGTGCGCATACATATGTGAGATCTACCTTCACATAAACACCTGTAGGCGCACATGCTCATAATTCATAAATCATATACTTTACATGCAATAAAATAGGTAATGATGCATAGGAGAACTATCCTTTCCTTAGTCATCATGAATCTACCCTACTCATAGATATGCATGAAATGTGTGTGTACATTGGTCAACGTGATCACATATTGGCTATCACATAGTATTGAGGAAGCCACCCTCTAAAGATCACAACACATTTACAACATTCTTCAAGTCTTGATCCAAACACATCTATAGTATTAAAGACTATAGACTACACACGCTCTCATTACGTCATAGGAGGCAAGAACATATTCAATATTAGAATAGAAGTGTCACGACCCGAAAGCACCCCCTAAAAGTTAGGGAAAACCTTCGAATCATGACCGGGCGTACTTGACCCCTTTGGGGTCTCGTACAAGCCCTCTAACTATCATTCATAACTTAAAGCATGAAAAGTAGTGCGGAATTAAAACTTTTCACGATAATAATAATAAAAGGAGTCTTTTCATAAATACTAGGAAATCTTATCGTCACAAGCCAACTTGAAGACACAACTTGGAATCTTAGGGAAACGGCCCTTTACAATAAAAGTAAATACATTTTTAAGTCTTAATAAAGAAGCTAAGAAACATAAAACTATGTCCTCGAATATATGAGGACATACCCAATTCTTGAGAGATAGAATTCCCAAGCTTCAACTCCGATCCTCGAAAAAAAAAAGCTTCCAACCTATACACATAAGGTATATAAAAGTATGGGGTTAGTACAACAATGTACTAAGTATGCATATGCAAAAACATACGAAAAGGGACATTTTAGTAAAATAACTTTTCATGCAATTAAAGCGATATTCATGAATCTAGAAACAAACCAACATAAGAATTGACAATCAACACTTTGTGCAACTTTACCAAAACTTAGAGTAATCAAAAGGAACATTTCAATAAACTTACTAAAAGAACAATGAAAATTGAACAAAGCATCATAGTGAACATTTTGA
>JAJJBR010002753.1:61068-107036 GCA_022817965.1 Solanum lycopersicoides
GGTGGTATGGGACGCTACCTAGACATTGCACAATAGGCTTTGAAGATATTAGTGAGTAAGTCCCTAGGTCTTCACCAAGACCATTTGTTGAATGTCGTTATGTGATGAATGTATCTTAAATGAACTAATGAAGTAATGACTTAAGTTAGAAAGCATGTAAATGAATAAGTTGGTTGATAAGCTAGACATGATCTAATCTTAGGAAGTCTTAAGGATTTTTGAGGTACCTTTAAGAGGGTGTATGGGCGTTCTCTTCTAGAATTACTTAAGTGAGTCTTTTGATAACCTTGTTGAGGTGAATGTCATATCCTATATGATATGAGTTTTGATGTGTTGTAAGTGTATGTATCTCATTATAGGTAGTTCCAATAATCATTTAAGTGTGCTTAGAGAGGGTATGTGGGCGGTCTCTCATTGTCTTACTTAAGTGAGTCTTAGGATAACTTTTAGTGAGAAGGTTGCATGCTAAAAGGGGCTTACTGTGAAGTTAAAGTAGTTTACTGTAATGTGGAATTAATTTAATGTAACTGTAAGACCCCCAAAATGAGTTAGGGTGTCTAGAGACTAACATATTTGTATTAAGGTTTTAATGCCCTAAAATGTCATATAATATGGTTTAGAGGAAGTGTATACAGTTTGAGGTGATTTGGAAGTCAAGCGTAAAGGGTCGACCAAAACGTTCGACGATTAGTCACCTATGTGCCTCATATGTCTATGTGTCCTTATATATGTATGAATGAGCTTATGAAGTCTTAAACAGAGTTATAATGATGTTAAATGGTAACATATGAAGTCTTGCATGTTTGGACGTGTTGCAGGTGTTTGTTTTGGGTGAAACTTATGTGGAATGTCTAAAACTTTTTAAGGGTTGTATTAACGTTGGAAAATTCTGGGTAGGACTTCTAAAGGGCCCCGCAAAAGGGCTCACAAAAAGGACCCAAGGCTGGTCGAGTCACTGCCTTGGCAATGTCAATCGACGGACCAAACAACGTCCAGTTGGTCAACAAACGGCCCGTAGGTGAGGTCTCATCGTTTGACACTTAGCTTGGGCAGGTCTCAAGCCAAAAATTGGCCAAGGACCAATCGACTGAAGCCAATGCATGGACCGTCGACTGACCAACGACCAGTAGATGTTTCTGTCGATGGTGGCCTGCAACCTGTTGCCTGCGTACTGTTTTATTAAGTGGTGAATGGGAAATTCACCCCACATTATAAACCGACTCTAATAGAGTTATTTACCTAATTTTGAGTGTATATAAGTCATCAAACACGTGAACCTCCCATTCCCAATCCCATACACACGTAAGAAACCTTTCCCTCAAAAAATCTTCTCCCTAGAAACCTCCATTGTTGTTGAAGCTCAAGAAAACCTTGGAGCTTTGAATTGCATGATTTCTTCACCAAGTTTTATAGGTATTCATGTATATAAAGGTATGGTGATCATCATCTCCAGTTATCCTTCCATCTAGAGAGTTAATCTCAATGATTTCAAAGAGAAAATATGATCAAAGTTGTTCTTCTTCAATCTATCCATGGGTTCTTTCTAAAATTGTTTTAAACAATTAAATCACGAAGAATTGAAGTTAATACAGTGGTTTTAATGTGATTTTGACTCCAATTGCATGATGAACCCATGTACCTTCAAAACTTGATTTAGTCCTTGCATTGGCTTTGTGATCTTGACTTGTTATCGATTGAGTTGTGATCCTATTACGTTGAAGTGGTTATATCTACTGTAATTACGTGAATTAATGTTGAGTTGATGTTTAAGGATCCATGAGGATCAATGTATGAAGATTTGAACATGTTTAGCTTAGTTTCAATAATTCACTGTAACATTGGCCTCTTAACGATTTAATGTGGAATTCGATTGTGTAGGGCTGGTTGTATCGACTGTCTTAATTGGATATTATTGATAAGTTATAAATAAGTGATTCATGTTGATAAATCTTGATTAACCTATGATTTTTGTACTTTCCATTGATGTCTAGAATAGCATGTTCACTGTGATCTAGAGGTTATAACAATGGTAGTAGGATTTCGTGTAGATTATATTGTCCTTAACTACTGTATTTTATAGATGACATTAATGAATTGTGGGTATGAATTCTTGATGATCAAAGAAAAGGAGTCTTGGCATGAATTGATCTAGGTTCTTCTAGCCTACAATTTGAATGTTGTAATGAACATTATGTGATCTTAATTCTACTGTAGATGACGCATGATTTAGATTTGATTTATATCTATTTGACTACTTCCCTAGATGTATATTATGATACATTATGATTGATGAGCAACACTAGGGAATTTACTTGATGATCTATAACTCTCTACTTTCTACCATATATGTGATATAGTGCACTAGTTGTATCATGATCTTGTAGCGACTTGTTCATGGTTTCTTATATACTTAAAGTACATTTAGCTACTGCCCTATATATGGATTATTGATAAACAAGTTGTATTGATCAATGATGATAAAAGGGTGAGAAATTGGTAAGAATGATTATCACTTCTACTTTCCTTATAGTATTGTAGTTGATGAATCCTTGTATGGCATTGTGTGGTATGGTCCACTTATGTGACAGTGTTTACTTTATTGTCATTATACATGTGTTGACCATGGCCTTGAAGGCAAATTGATGAATATATGGATAAGTGGTTATGATGATCACTTTATGTGTAACTTGTGCCTAGTCTTCTATTTGAGCTGTGAATCTAGGTTATGTTACTATTGTTATGAGCATGTGAATGTCTATGTAAGAGCATGTGTAGGTGCTGCCATGGGTTAAGTGTTAATGATTGATAACCACTACCCATTTACCCATGTGTGAATGTGTAAATAGCAAAAGTTAGGAGTCTTCATTATAATGTGAAGATTGTCTTGACTCCTATGCTATTGTGTGTTGTGTGATCTTTGCTTGAAAGTGTAATGTGGTCTAAGAGGGTGGACGCTTCAATGAGTTGTTGATAGCCATTATGTAATCATGTTGACCAATGTACACACACTCAAACTTCATGCATTCTTACAAGTAGTATAGAATCATAGTGTCTAAATGAAAGGTGGTACTCATATTCACTAGTGTCTACTACTATGCATGTTAAGCTTATGTTTATGATGAAGTATGAATGTGCATAGAGTCTTAGTGGGTTTATTTGAAAGGATTGCTCATATAGTTATACCTATAGACTTATGCCTTGATGTATGAACATGTGTGATATTTATCTGTTACATGAAAGGTTTGCTCACATATATGTACACACACACATGAATGATGATCTAGTGAATGAGAGGGTCCTTGAGAGGGGTGCCCAAGATAACTCTAAATCTAGATAGGTACTTGAATATGCTATAAGAATATGAGGAATAAATATATTAAGCCTATGTTTTTATAAAAAAAAAATGTAATTAAAGGCTTTTCAATAAAGGGAAATTAGCTCAGCACCGAGTGAACTTGACATTGAGAGGTGTTGACTTTACCTTGAGGAAGATTCACCATTTGTCCCTTATAGAGTGTTGACTTGCCTTAGAGGATTACTCACGTATGGACCCACATGAGGTGTTGACTTCCCTTTGAGGAAGGGGTTCACCCATGTTTTCTCATGAGATGAGACTCCAATTGTCCAATGGCATGTCGAGGGAATTACCTATCTCTTAGTTCCATAAACTATGCTTGCCACATAGGATCTAGCAAAGTGAATTCACTTAGGATGCTAGGATATATGTTAATGATTCTAACTAGGCTAGGTAGGAACACCTTCCATTGCTGTAAGGCTCTACAACACAAAAATTCATGTTTAGCACTCATGGTCTTAGAGTCGGTTAAGGCTATAGTTTCCCCTAAAGTAAAATTGACAATGGAAGTAATGAACTAGGATCCTAACCAGGATGAATTAAGGGAGTTTACTTAGGATAGGTGGAAGTAATGAACCCATCTTGACATTGAACAATTAGCTCCTTAGGAAGTCCTAGAGAGGTGACCTAATGTATATGATTATGATTATGTCTTTATGCATAACATTGTAGTATTGGTCTACTTGCTATGAAGATGTCCATGGTATGAGTGTATGATGTTGATATTGTTCACTACATGGTAAAGGACTTGTATTGACATGAATGAAGTTATATTCACTTACTTGTTGATGTATGAATTGGATGGTAAGGCTTATGGTCTTATGGTAGGTTTACTAAGTATTTGTGAGGTTATGGGGCTTCACATATAATTTACAGTAGTAGATTTAGAGTAGGATTATGAGTAAGGTCTTCTAATGCATTGATGTGGTGGAGTTGGTATATGTGTAAGTTAAAGGTAGTCTACTGTAATGTCCTAAGGTTTTGAGTTAAATGTGTTTTTGATGTATTATGCTTAAGAGGGTTATATTTATGATATTATGGTAGTGAATAGGGTGATCTATAGATGATGTTGGTTATACCTATGCCCTTCTAGAATGATATGCTATATGTGAAGTATGTGTTTGTCTTGTTTAGGTAGACTTGTGCCCCTTACTTGATACATGTACATTATGAATATAACTTCTTCACATAGGATGCTAAAGCCTCTTAGTCTTGTATGTATGAATGAGATGTGACCTTGAACATTCCTAAGAAGGTCCTTTATGTGGAAGCTTCATCCTAGATGTAAGGTTATGATATCCTTGAAGTCGAAAGCCGTAATGGTATCCTTATCGTGTAAAGGTGGACTTAAGGTTGATTGGCTGAAATGGCATGAAATCATCCTTAGGAAAATAAAATTGAGCTACCCTCATAACCATTAAAATTCAACCCTAGGGTACCTCTTTGGTAAGGTGAAATATGATTGGGTTATGAACTAGATATGGAACCTTTTCATGTGATCCTTTATGTGAATTACTCTATGAGAACAAAGGCTAGAACCGAGTTAGTATGGTTAGGAAGTAGATATAGTTAAGAATGAGGATAGAGTGTAAAGAAACCCTTCATAATTTTTAACCGTGTGTCTACATGGGATGTGTCGAAGTTCTATTATTGGGAAGTAGAACACGCTCCATCGGAGTAGGTTACAACTCTTGATTCCATGATTTGCTACCATGGTCTATGTAGGTTATTTCCTATTCTCATCATATGGGATACTACTAGTGTTTGAGAAGTTCAATGAAGTTTAGGTGGTAGTATGGGACGCTACGTAGACATTGCAGAATTGGACTTTGAAGATGTTATTGAGTGAGTCCCTACGTGTTCTCTAAGACCATTACTTGAATGTCCTTATGTAATGAATATCCCTTAAATGGACTAACGAAGATAATGAATTAGGTAAGAAAGTATGTAAATGAATAAGTACCTAGTGTAGAGTAACTTTAAGGATTGCCTTGTTAAAGTGTGAAGGGGGCATAAAGGATGGTCTCTTCATGTCTTACCTAGGAAAGTCTTAAGAATGAGTCTAGATAGGAATGTTGATTAATGAAGTGAGAATGATGTTATCCTAAGTACTCTAAAGGATCTTTTAGGTGTGTGTGAAGGGATAGTATGGGCGGTCAATTCACAACTCACTCAAGTGAGCCTTAGAATCACCTTTGGTAGGAGAATCTCATGTTATATTTTTGGTGTATTGTAAGTGTATTTATTTCATTATAGGTAGTCTTGAAAATCATATAGGTGTGCTTGTAGACGGTATATGGGCGGTCTCTCTTTTACTTACTTAAGTGACTCTTAGGATAGCTTTTAGTGAGAAGGTTGCATACTAAAAGAGGTCACTGTGAAATTGAACTTAGTTCACTATAAGATGACATAGTTCACTGTAACATTTTTCAATATTTGGTAAAATGCTTCTGTGATATCTTATGTGTTTCTATGTTGTTAAATGTTGTTCTTATGCTTATACTATGATGTTTTAGTCAAAAAGAGAATATTTCCATTAAATGTCTGTTATGCATTATGTCATACTTAGTACATATGTTTGTACTAATTCCATACTCTTCTCTATATCTAAATTTATCATCGGTATATGTGCTTTTGGGAGTGAAGCTTGGATTCTAGTTTATTTCAAGCAAGGTTGAAGTATGTCCTCATTGGACTTGAGGGCACCACTATCTTATAGTTCTTTTATTAAAGCATTGTAATAGACTTAGTAGTACTATGTTTCGATTGTATGGGCCGTGTCCCAAGTATTCTTGTGTCTATGATTTAATGATATGACACTTAGTATTTCCTATGGTTTGTATATGAAAGAGTTTTTGAAAGACTATTCTAATGTTGTGAAAAGTTTTAATTCACACTACTTTTCATATATGTATATGCGATGAATGATAAGAAAGAACTTGTACAAGACCTTCGAGAGGTCAAGTACGCCGTGTCTCACTCCAAGAGTTCCCTAACTTCTAGGGTGTACACTCGGCATGTGACATTACTTGCATATGTTTCCATACTGAGTACATGTGGTTTTACTAACATATGTATCTTCTATTTATACACAAATATAGGTTCGGGAATTGAGGTGCTTCAAGGCCAATTTCTCAAAGACACTTGGATTGTTCCCAAGTTGGTGAGTCCTAAAGTCTGAGGACGTAGCCTATAAATGTAGCTTTTTTTATTTTGCTATTAATGAAAGAGATTGTTTTATTTCCTATTTCAAGCACTATGTTGTGTTCTCTTATAATATTTTTAATGATGTAAGGGCTAAGACCTATTTTTTATACTTTTATGTTTAGATGGACATGTGAGACGATTATAGTCTTTTCGATATATGTGAAGTGAACTTGAACATCTAATGTAATGTTTTAATTTTTCCCGCTTTTTATTCTTTATCTGATGTGATGATGTATGGTAAGGGCTTGTAAAAGGCCTCTTCGAGGATGAAGACAATGGTTAAGACCAGGGGGTACTCTCTGGTCCTGACAGATACGTGCGCTTAAGTATTGACTATTAGGGTGATGTATGATCAAGAAGGACCAAAGAGAGGTACATAGCCTAGGTAGTAGTATGGGATGCTACCTTGGCCTTGCATAAGTATATTGATGCTATGATTATGTTATTTTCTCTTATGATTATGTCTTATGTTGACCAATAATTTTTAGATGTCTTATGTTGTATGTTAGTTTTCATATTTACAACATTTGTACTAATGCATATTGCCTACATTTCTAACCAAATGTAGGGGCTTTTGGGAGAATGAGTGCTTGGAGGATAGATACCTAAGTTTGGAGAAGATTGTAGATTGGTGAGTCCTCATAGCATTTAAGGACAAACCCTTATGTTCCCTTTATGTGTTTTATTATGTTTTAGACTTTTGTGGGTTGCGTCCCAAGACATTATTACTAATGTATTTGTAGATGGTTTTGAGAAACATGTTAAAAAGAATTCCGCTTTTATAAAATGATTTTAGTAATATGTTTAAAGAAAAGTTTTAAATACCCTCCATTTTTATATGATGTTATATAATGAATGGTAAGGGCTTGTATAAGTGTAACGACCCGAGGGTATACCCTAGAAATGACGGTATCCTCAAATCGCCACACGACGTACTCGACCTCTCGAATATCTTATACAAGCACTTAGACATCGTTCATCGCATAAACATAAAAATACTGGAAAATTTAAAATATTTGATAGCACATCATATGCTAGAACATCAGTTCATATATATATATATATATATATATATATATATATATATATATATATATATATATATATATATATATATATATATATATAATATCATATTTACATAGTTAAACTCTAAGTCTATTTGACATCTTAGACTCAACATTATTAGAATACTTTAGGGACACGGCCCTTACAACATAAATCATAAGTAAACTTATTACAAAACTTTAAAGTAAACCATGACTTAGGAAATCCTTGAACTTAAGGATTCCTTTCCTTGAGCTTGAGAATCACATATCAAGCCCCTTCACTTTAGAGACATCCATTTAAGCATCCATAACCTACACTTTGTGCAAAAAGGTAGAGAAGAATGGTGTTTGTACAAGAATGCAATAAGTAAGGCAACCATGCAAAAATACGCATTTAAAAAGGGACATTTTACTTGAAACCATGCATCTTGCCTTTTTGTAAAATCTTCATAAAACTTTGATACAATAGCATTTATACAATTCACATACATGATATAGGCATATCCCATGGTCATACATCATATAAAATCACACATTGCATGTAAGGCACATTTGGAGGCACATAACAGTAACCTCTTTGCACTTTACAGTGAGTACGTTTCTCTTTACAATAAGTTTATTTTACAGTGATCTTTCCTTCTTTTAACTTCTTAACTTCCCAATGTAACCCTGTAATGATACTTGGTGCAATGTACCACATTGAGGCCACAAAGTACTCATACATATAACCTTCCTAACTTAACACATACATTCATGGAAGTATAGTACATCATAGACACATTTAAGTCAAGACACCCAACCCTATTACAGTAAGCCATAGTCACATTACATATATGTTAACTTCACTTCACATCGAACATTATAGGACCTTAACAATAACCAAAATCTAAGTCCACTAATGCAATTTACATGTGAAGTCCCATAACCTCCCACATACTTAGTAAACCTATCATGAGACCACAAGCCGAACAATTCACTTCATACATAACATGGCAAGCATCAACACTTCATTCACACCAAGTAATACATTCATAATATAGTCACCAAGACTAACAATATGCACATAAGAAGAGACCTCATCATATAGACCCATTAAGACTCTTACCATGCACATCGTCATAACAAGTAGACAATACTACAATGCCATGCATAAAGACATAAACATAATCATACACATTAGAACACCATTCTAGAACTTCCTAAAGAGCTACTTGTGCAATGTATATGTAATTTAATTACTCTCACCTATCCTAAGAAACTTCCCTTGGGTCATCCTAGTTAGGGTCCTAGTCATTTACTTCCATTGTCCATTACTTTAGGGAAACTATAGACTGAACCGACACTAAGACCATGGGTGCTAAACATGGAATTTGGTGTTGTAGAGCCTTACACCAAGGGAAGGTTCTCTACTTATCAAAAGTAGAACATTACCATATTCTAGCATATAAGGTGATATCACTTGCTAGATCGTATGTGGCAAGCATAGTTACGGAACATAGAGGTACATGTGGAAACCCTCTTTATGCCTATTGAGGCATTGTAATTATCCACTTATGGAAACCCTCTTTATGCCTATTGAGGCATTTTATTTATCCACCTCGTGAGAACTATAGTTAACAAGCCTTCCCACATTGGGAAGTGTCACCCGTCATCTATGTTCACTTGGTGCTAAGATAAGTTCCCTTTATTGAAAAGGCATTATTATCTTTACTTTATAAAATGTAGGCTTAGGAGAGTTAACCCCTCATATGCTTAGCGCATAGGTCATATATGAGAGTTAATCAACCTAGATCATATGAGAAACCCTTTCACATGGAAATAGCATATTCAAGCACCATCTAATTTAGGGTACTCTTGGGAACACCTTCCAAGCGCCCCTCTATTGACTAGATCATCGTACACGTGTGTGTGTATACATATATGTGATCAATCCTTTCACATAACACCTTAAGGACACACATGTTCATACATTAATGTTTAAGTGTATTTATGAGAAATACTTCCATATAAACACATTAAGATACTATTCACATTCATAACATAACTATGCATTCATATTCATGTACTTAGAAACCAAACCTAGGAACTATCCTATCAAGACATACCTGTGCAACACATGGACAAGGTCCCATACCCTTACCCATACTAGTACACCTATCAAGTCATCCTAGTAAATGGACGCATAACATATTGTCATAGACATAAGGTTTACAAGCATAGCAGTACACATTCGTGCACATGAGAATACCCTTTCATTTAAACACCATGAACCTATATTACTAGTAAGCATGCATAAGGTGTAAGTGTGTGTACATTGGTCGACATGATCACATAATGGCTATCAACAACACATTGAGGCAACTATCATCTTTGGACCACAATGCACATCCAAGCATAAACCACACATCACAATTTAGCATAGGAGACACGCTAACTTCACATTACACTTAAAACTCAACATTAGCTAATAACACATTCACATAGGGGCACATAGGTAGGGGTTCATTGATCATCAATACTTCATCAATGGCAGCACCTAAACATAACCCTAACATAGTTATTCACAAGTTTATACATTAAAAACACAACCTAGATCACAACTAGAATAGAATACTAGGCATGCTTCACATTTGGTGATCATCATCACAACACCTTCATAATACAATTTCCTTCAAGGCCATGATCACATCAGATATATAATAACAATAAAGTAAACACCGCCACCATAAGTGGATTGGAGACCCTTATGAAGTAAGTACTTATGTTATGTATGACTTGTATGAATGCATGTTAAGTGACCTTGTTATGTTAAGACATGAAATATGGCAATGCATGTGAATTACACTTGTGGCTTCTAAATGGGTTTACTAAGTATATGTGGGGGTATGGGACTCCATGTGTACTTGCACAAGTAATCTTGTGAAGGGGTTATGAGGGTGGTTCACTTATTATATGAACTAAGTAAGCCTATGACTAAAGTCTATGAAATATGTGACCTTATTTCTAGTTGTAAATGAATCTATTATGACTTTTTGAATATGTTGTGACTTGTTGAATATGTTATGCCTAGTCTAGGGTTACTTCTTTGGTACACTTGGTGGAAGTAGCATTATGGGATGTTACCTACACATTGCACTAGTGTCACTTAGGAGTTGTCTTAGGTGATGGTCCCTATGTGAAGTTGATTATTTTGATGTGCTTATGACTTTTGAATATATGTGGTTGTGTTTATGAAGAATATTTTGAAAGACTATTGTAAGGTGACCTCAAGGTGATACATTGCACTAGGTATAATTGAGGGTTACTTAAGGAAAAAAGTAACATAAAAGAGATGTAATGTATGGTATGTATTGCATATGCTTTAAAGTATGCTAAATGGCTTTATGTTCTATTATGAGTGTTATCCATGTCTATATGATGTACGTGAACTATATTGAGCATATATGTCCCTATGTTCACGAAGTTTACTAAAAAGACATTTTGCATGATTTCAAAAGAAATGTTCTCTTTAAATGCATGTTTTTTGCATGGTTGCCATACTTAGTGCATTCTTGTACTAATACCAGTCTTCTTCATCTTTTTACACAAAGTGTAGGTGGTTATGTCTAAAGGATGTCTCCTAGGTGAAGAGCTTGGATAGATCTTACAAGTTCAAGCAGAGGGATCCTTATGGTTCAAGGATTTCCCTATGTCAGGTTCCTATTCATTTATGTAATAGCTTACATATTATTTTATGTTGTTAAGGATCGTGTCCCTATTCTATTCTATTGAGTTTTTTCTTAAGATGGCAAAGAGACTTAGCGTTTAACTATGTATTATGATATTTTATTTATATATATGAGAAGTGCTTTCTAGCATATGATGTGCTATGAAAAGTTTTATCTTTTCCCCTATTTTTATTATGATTATGCAATGAAAGATGTCTAAGGGCTTGTCTTAGACCTCCGAGAGGTCAACGACGCCGTGTGGTGATCTAAGAGTGACCTAACTACTAGGGGGTACTTTAAGGTCGTTACACTAACTTTTCATGCTCACTTGGTGCTAAGCTTAAACTCCCCTTTTAAACATCGTTAAGCCTTTAGATAACATTAGTTCATAAAGATTAGGCCTTAGGGACTTGCTCCCTCATACATCATATGGCTCAAAGGTATCTAGTGATGAGAATGCCCTTTCATCATAGATACTATTATTCATACAATCATGTGTGTGCGCATACATATGTGAGATCTACCTTCACATAAACACCTGTAGGCGCACATGCTCATAATTCATAAATCATATAATTTACATGCAATAAAATAGGTAATGATGCATAGGAAAACTATCCTTTCCTTAGTCATGATGAATCTACCCTACTCATAGATATGCATGAAATGTGTGTGTACATTGGTAAACATGATCACATATTGACTATCACATAGTATTGAGAAAGCCACCCTCTAAAGATCACAACACATTTACAACATTCTTCAAGTCTTGATCCAAACACATCTACAGTATTAAAGACTATAGACTACACACACTCACATTACGTCATAGGAGGCAAGAACATATTCAATATTAGAATAGAAGTGTCACGACCCGAAAGCACCCCCTAAAAGTTAGGAAAAACCTTCGAATCATGACCGGGCGTACTTGACCCCTTTGGGGTCTCGTACAAGCCCTCTAACTAGCATTCATAACATAAAGCATGAAAAGTAGTGCGGAATTAAAACTTTTCACGATAATAATAATAAAAGGAGTCTTTTCATAAATACTAGGAAATCTTATCGTCACAAGCCAACTTGAAGACACAACTTGGAATCTTAGGGACACGGCCCTTTACAATAAAAGTAAATACATTTTTAAGTCTTAATAAAGAAGCTAAGAAACATAAAACTATGTCCTCGAATATATGAGGACATACCCAATTCTTGAGAGATAGAATTCCCAAGCTTCAACTCCGATCCTCCAAAAAAAAAAGCTTCCAACCTATACACATAAGGTATATAAAAGTATGGGGTTAGTACAACAATGTACTAAGTATGACATATGCAAAAACATACGAAAAGGGACATTTTAGTAAAAATAACTTTTCATGCAATTAAAGCGATATTCATGAATCTAGAAACAAACCAACATAAGAATTGACAATGAACACTTTGTGGAAACTTTACCAAAACTTAGAGTAATCAAAAGGAACATTTCAATAAACTTACTAAAAGAACAATGAAAATTGAACAAAGCATCATAGTGAACATTTTGAATTCTTACAATGGAGACCTTACAGTGAATGGCACGGTCCAAGTCATATGAACTCTTTTCCTTTGAAGTTGCCCTAAACCAAGGTTATCCTAAGACTCCCTAAGGTGAGCCAAGAAGGGACTCTCATTACACCTCCCTTCGAAGCACACCAAAGCGACCCTTAAAACTACCAAATCTTAGGCTTACTTCGTTAGAAATCAAATCCACGCCCTTGACTAACATATGCAAAACACTCATGGAAAATATAGGTCACACCAACTGCAATGTGAGAGTAGCATCCCATACTACCACTCCCACTTAATGCTCCTAATGGATTCCATTTACTCAAGTACTCCACAATAATCATCCATAACACTACACCATAGTACTCATTCACACGGATTTCATGAAGATACTTTTCTCCCATAGTAGGTATAGGTCACACCAAGTGCAATGTGAGAATAGCATCCCATACTACTACTCCCACTTAGTGCTCCTACTCGGTAACTAATGTGGATGGAGCACTTCACGACATACATACACAATATCAACAATAGACAAGTTAACTAGTTTCAAATCAATTCTTTTGTGGGAGTTAGCTTAACCGACAAAGACCATGAGAGCTAGACATGGAATCCCGATATTAACCCCTATCGGATGAGGGATCCTTACTTGCCTAGTGTAAGGTCATGCTTCTTAGCGTTTACATGGCTTTTCCAATAGCTACACCTATGCGGGCACATAGATAAGGGATAAGGAGATTGCTACTAAGTAACTCACTCTCTACTAACGAGGAGTACTCATCTCAAGAGGTACTTTGGATTACAACATCTCAACTCACGAAGTGCAATCCACCTCCCCTTCATATCCTCTCGGTGCTAGGCATAACTCCCACGGATTTCTCAACATAATAGTCTATCTTAGAAAGCTCACTAGGAATGGAGAGGTTGCTACTAGACACTATATCTCAACTCACGAAGTGTGTCCACCTCAAGATTCCCCTTTTTGCTCAACTTGGCATAATACAAATCTTAAAAGAGAGTGTGTGTGTACATGTGCACACCTTGCATATAAGCATCGCTTCATTATCATAAAGTTCTACACATACTTTAACCTTAATTCATCAAGTTACACACTCTACACGCTTCTCATAATCATACACTTCATTTAGACATAAACTAGGTCAAACATGCAATTCAAGCTACATCAAACACAATACAAGACCCATTTCCCATATATCTTCATTTCACATATTAGACCTTCAAGATCACATACTCAAAACATACTAAGTAACATCAAGTTCATCAATTAGCACCGCCACCCATAAGGTGGACCATACCACTCAAATAGCAATTCATAATAAGAAATATACAATGAGAGCAACTCATCAACAAATCAAACCATCATCACTCATAAGAAAATTATCAATATTTCACCATATTAAAGCCCTTAGGGCAGTAGCTACACCAACATGACAATTACAAGAAGACCCAAGTTCATACCTTACTCAAATCATGCTCACATAACCCATTTTTAAGTCAAAAGTTGAAGTATGCATAAACAAGAGTTTCATGGAGTTTTTAACATCAAAATCATCAATTCAAACCAATATAAATACATTAAACCATTAGAACTTAATTACAAGAATACCCATAATAGAAATCAAAGTTTAGAAGAAGTTGAGTAAAACCCCTTTTTGAAAACCATTTTGGAAGTTGGCTTCTTGAATGGAAAGATATTCAAGAACGGATACCATACCTCACTAAGCAAGCCAAATCCAAGAGTTTTTGATGAATAGACACGTCCAACCAGCCCTCCTATCCTTTCTTGACTTCTAGCTTCCAATGGAGTCTTGGAGAGAGTTTCTTTAGAGAGAGAGAGTTGAATTTAGAAGTGAGGGGGTCTTGTCTAGGTCTAGGGTTTAAAACTCATTTAATATAACCTAAAAATCCCTTAACAAACCTTCCAAACTCTTATTTAGACGTGGGGTGAATTTACAAATTCACCCCCGACTTGGCAGAAAAATCTGCGCACAGGGACAACACTTGCGACGACCTGCCTTGTGACGGGGCGTCACGGGTGCAACGGCCCGTCCTGACCATCCGTTGCAAACTTCAGAGGCTTGCCAAGGGTCCCCTCTGCACCCTTGAACAATTCCCCCACGACGGAACCTTGTGACGGGGCGTCACATCCATGACTGGCCGTCGACTGCTCCGTCGCCAAGGCTGCCTGGGACAGCCTGCTTACCAGGTTTTGGGTCCTTCCTCAAGGAACCTTCGATGGTCCTTGGGGATAATTTCCCGGACGTTTCCAACACAAATATGATCATCTATAAGTTTAACACCTCTCACATGAATTTCATCCAAAACGAACACTTAAAACTCGACGAAACTCGTCTAGACGTACAAGGTCGACTCAAGGCATATCTTTTGAATGCCTTGGACTTTCTTGGTCGTTTTACCTCCAAACTTCACGAAACTTTGCACACTGCCTAAGGACACTAAACTAACTCCGTTTAACTTAAAATCAACTCAAGAGACAACCATGAGGCTCTAGTTCACTTAGTTAATTTTGGGGCGTTATAAGAAGATTCCTAGCATACTTTGATCACACATTCACATAGGGATATAATAGGTAGGGGTCATGCTACAAGAGTATTCATCATCATTAGCCATATTGATCACACCTAACCTTGACATAATAATCCACATACATACAATATCATCCACACACCTAGATCATTCAACTAGTGTAGAAGTCTATACATATATTTTGACATAACATCAATTCACTTAGAACAATGATATTAGAATCAAGGGTTACACCCATCAACTTCATAAACATGAAATAAATATATCAATTCATCTTTCATCTAATGCCTTCAATGCCATGATCATCACACATAAACATGTACAAGAATGTAAACGCCGCCACCATAAGTGGACCATACCAATCAACACAATTCAATATAAATTATAAGTTAATTAGAGGAAATAGGTCAACTTACCAAATCTCCATGATATGATCATCATTGATCCATTCCCAAAAAATCAATATAAATTGACATATATAACATTAGGAATAAGCAAGATACTATAATGAAATCATAATAAGATCATCATCAATTCAAGATCACAAGACCCACAATAAGGCTAATTTAAAGGATTTAGGAATCATGGGTTCCACATGAAATTGGAGTAAAATTAATCATAAAATCAGTAGCTAAACATATATTCATCATTAGAATGCTTTTGAAATCAATTTGAGAATGAGCCCATGGCTAGATTGAAATATAGGATTTTTGACTTGAGATTCATGTTTAAAAGCCTAAGAAACAACTCCTTAGATGAAGGTTATCTAAAGATTAAGGATTACCATCCCTTATTATAAGAAAATAATCTTGAATAATAAACCATTTTAATTGATCCCCTAGCTTGTTCTGGAGTTTGTTCTCCAATGGAGTTTTTGGGGTTTTCATATTTGGGAGGGAAGGTTTGATTTTGAAGAGTGAAATTCTAATTTGGAGTTTAGGCTTATAATGTGAGTTAAAAATACCTAAAAATACCTATCCTAGACGCCCATATATTAATTAAGACGTGGGGTAAACTTCCCAATTCACCCCTAGCATGGCAGCTCCTTAAGATAGATTGCTGGTGCAATCTACGGAGGGCAAGGAACGGGCCGTTGTCTGGTCGACGAGCCGTCTTGCATCTCCGACATTTTGGACTGAGGCTCCCATCTTAGGGGATGAGCTCACACGTCTAAGTGTTGATGAACGGCCCAAATCCATGGGCCGTCGAATGGTGTACGGAGTGTGGACTTGTGGTCGTCATTTGAACACTTCTAAGGTAGTGTCTAGGCAAAATTTGGGTCCTTGAAGGTGGTCCTTAAGGAGTCGTGCCCGTATATTTCGACCCTAAATACGCTCATATACCTGTTAGGAACCTCTCCTATAAATTTGAGCATCAAAAAACACGTAAAATACTCCAACGCACACTAGAACACACAAGCACATCTAGAGACTAACTTTTGAACGTCTTGGACGTTTATGGATGTTTGATCTCCAAACCACTTCAAATCAACTATACACACTGTAAAACACTTAATTGACATGTTATTAACCTTTTTAGGCACATGTGAGGTTCTAACTATCTTAATTCATTTTGAGGGTCATTAAAATAAGACCTTTTTGAGGTCGAATATGACGTGTTACGACTAAGAGGTTCTCTGGGGCCGTAATAATCTTTATAAGAGCATAAGGTTATAAAATGGTCCAAGGATGTCTCAAAACCATGTCTAGTAGAGTCTTATTCATCGGTGTGAGTCACGACACATCTATGAGTAGAGGCTATGTTATGCTTCGGAAAAGTCTCATTTCTTCATTCTCTTGGTCGTGTCATAGAGTTTTGCTTTAGTAGGCCCTTTTTTCTAAGTACACGTCTTCTTTGGTGTCTAATCCTAGAGATGAAATGAGTTGTTTTGTGACGGGTGTTTATGATGATCATGTAGAAGAGTGTAGTGCGACAATGCTTCATTACAACATGGACCTTTCTCGTTTGATGGTGCATTCTCAACAATTGGAGGAGAGTAGTCTTAAGATGAAAAATACGGATTCTAAGAGGGTAAGGCTTTATGATGGAGGTACTTCTAAGGGTAACTTAATCCAAGACAAACCAAAGTTTAAGAAGAGGTCCTCTATCCAAGTTCCTTCTAATTTTGCAAAGGCTAATAAGGATAGGTTGTCTAACCCTAATCCTTAAGGGGGGAAATGTGGTGGTTCACAAGGTGAGAAACCAAATTGTGTCAAATATGGCAAGAAGCATGTGGTTAAATGTCTAATGGGTACATATACTAGTTTTGGTTGTGCAAAGAGTGGCCACATCGTGAGGGATTGTCACATGGCAAAGACTCAATGTAGGGAGAATAATCAAGAACAAGCAAGTGTTCCTAATTCTTGATGCTCCTAAGAAGAACCGCTTCTATGCTCTCAAATTTAAGGGTGATCAAGAGGATTCTCCCAATATTGTTACCGCTATGTTGCAAGTATTTTCAATTAATGTTTATGCATTGATAGATCCCGGTGCCATAAAATCTTTTGTAACTACTTTAGTGTCTGTGAAGTTTGATGTGCTCCTTGATATCTTAGTTGAATCTTTTTCTGTTTTTGCCCCGGTAGGTGTCTCCGTTGTTGCTAAAAGAGTCTATAGGAGTTGTACTATATTACTGTCCAATAGAGTTACATTGGTTGATTTGGTAGAACTCTATATGTTGGATTGTGATGTCATATTGGGGATGGATTTGTTACATACTTTTTTTGCTTCAATTGATTGTAGAACAAGGGAAGTTAAATTCAAATTCCTAATGAACCCATCATGGAGTGGAAGAGAGGAACTTAATCCTTAGAGGTCAAATTATTTCATGTCGAAAAGCTTGTAAGATGATTTCTAAGGGATGTATCTATAATATTGTGAGGGTCAATGACCTTGGGTCCTAGGCTCCTCCTCTAGAGTCGGTCCTCGTAGTGAAGGACATTCTGGAAGTCTTCCCTAATGACTTACCCGGAATTCCTCCCGAATGGGAAGTATATTTTGGCATAGATTTCTTGATGGATACTCAAACCACATAATTACTATTTAGTTGATGGATCCATCCAACTTGAATGAATTGAAAGCCCAACTCAAGGATTTCTAGGCAAGGGTTTTATACAACCAAACATATCTCAATGGGGTGCTCTAGTATTTTTTGTGAAAACGAAAGATGGGTCTATTACAATGTGTAACTAAACAATGTCACTATAAATAATAAGTATACCCTTCCTATAATTGATGATTTGTTTGATCAACTGCAAGTTGAAAGTTACTTTTCGAAGATAGATTTGAGGTCGGGTTATCATCAACTTAGAGTGAGGGGTGTTGAGATTCCTAAATTTTCTTTCCCACAAGGTATGGTCAATATGAGTTCTTAGTCATGTATTTTTGTCTAACAAATTCCCCGCCGGCTTTCATGGACCTTATGAATAGGGTGTTCCGGAGTTATCTTGATTCATTTGTATTTGTCTTTATTAATGATATCTTGGTATATTCCGAAACTGAGGATGAGCTCATGGGTCATTTGAGGAAAGTATTGCAAGTCCTCAAGTAACATCAACTCTTTTCTAAATATAGTAAATGTGAATTTTGGTAGAGATCGGTTGATTTTCTTTGTCATATTTGTAAGACCCCCAAAATGAGTTAAGGTGTATAGAGCCTGACATGTGTTTAAAAATGTTTAAAATATGTTAAAAAGGTGTTATATAGTATGCATGATTGATTTGAAGTCATTTGGAAGTCAAACGTCAAAGACGTTCGAAAGTTAGCCGTTGAGAGGTGCATGTGTGACTTGAGTGTGCCTATCCTGTTTGGATGTGTTGCGAGTGTTGTTTGTAACAACCCTAAAAATGGATATGCTAAGTAATGCTTAATGTGTCTAGAATGCCTATGATTAGACCAGGTTCACACGGATAGATGCGCGTAGAACCAGACCTCTGAACCCTTGCAACAGCCAAGCCAACCAACTTGGTGAGTTAGTTGAGCTAGGAAAGGTTGGGTCCATCCATGTAGGGCACCCGAATATGAAGATTTACCCGGTGAGTCTTAACCGGACTTAAAAAGGGGTAATCTTAAGCTTGGAGGGTCTAGGGGTAAAATGGTATTTTCCAGGCTAAGGGTAGTATTGTAATTAACCTAAATAATTAATTAATTAATATGGTTAAGGGGCAATTTGGGTAGAGGTGGCCGAAATTGACCCTTTAAGCAAAATCTAGCTCCACCCGGGTTCAAGACTTGGTGGAAGCAAGGATTAAATTGATTTAATTTTATTAAGTGAATTAGTTGAATTAATTAATATTTAAAAATCTGATTTAATAAGGGAAAAATAAGATTTTTAATAAAAAATAATAATAATAAAATTAATAAATAATGAGGAGTCCTAGTTTGACTTAGTCTCCACCTAACTCTCCTAATCCTAATCCTAATCCTAATCCTCTCATTCTCACGTCTGTCACTCTCATTCTCACATTTTTTATCATTAAAATAACTAAAAATAATAGTTCTTCACTCTTGAAGAACATACACACAAAAACTCAAACGAAAAACTAAGCTAAAAACGAAAATGAACAAGTTCTTGACGGGATTGTGCTTGAAGTTTCTGTGGTGAGGCTTGATTTTATGGTAAATTGGCAGCATTTAAACAATTTGAATGACATTAAGGTATGTGTTTTCTTCTCTCTTGGTCCTTTTCCCAAGAGACCGTTAAGGTTCAGTTTAAATCACGATTGAAAGACTAAGGTTGTCCCCGTTGCATGCCCCTGTCATTAGATCCTCTGAACGATTCAAAGCATGCATTGGTATGTCTTCTGGTAGATAAATGTTAGGTCTGGTTGTGATTATGTGTTGAATGAGAGGTAGGAAATCATGTAAAAGATGAAAAATATATTCCGGAGAAATGTATTAAGTTGACTGTTTTGAGCATGTGTGTGCTGAAAATTTGACTATGTTTGCTGCCTGAAATTTGTATGTTAAATGTTGTGTTTTGCGTGTGTAAAACTGCTAAAAACGTGATGTTCAAAAAGGTTAAGGTGGCTGACTGAATGTCACTCAAAATGCTACAAAAAAATCAACAAAAGAATGAGAGAAAAATGGATTGGAAGAGACCAAATTTCTAGCTTACTGGAAATTTGTAGTCTCGGCCAAAATGACTAATTTTTAAAAAAAATTAAAAATTGTGAGGTCATTGGGAATTGAACCCAAGACCTCACCAAATGTAAATTACAAATTTCATAAAAAATGAATGGAAAAATAAATGTGGAGAGAGGGGATTGAACCCCCAACCTCTTGAATGGATGAGAGAGTTAGGAGAAAAATAAAGGAGAAAAATAAATGTGGAAAGTAAGGATTGAACCCCCAACCTCTTGAACGGATGAGAGAGTTAGAAGAAAAATAAAGGAGAAAAATAAATGTGGAGAGTGGGGATTGAACCCACAACCTCTTGAATAGATGAGAGAGTTAGGAGAAAAATAAAGGAGAAATATAAAATGAGGTGAATGGGGATTGAACCCACAACCTCTTGGATAGGTGAGAAAGGTAAAAGATAAATTGAGAGAAACAGAATGAGCTTGTCGGGGATTGATCCCACAACCTCCTTGCCTTGGACGAAAAAGAGAGGAGAAAAATAAAGGAAATATTATGGAGCTGATGGGGATCGAACTAGGGTCCCCCAAATCTGAAAAATGCAATCACTAAGTTTAATATAAGATTAAGTGTTGCCCAAGGCATTCGAAATCGGGTTCCCTTGCCCAATTCCGTATTGACACATAAGTCATACGTAAGTAAATATTTAATTAATGCTGCGTCTAAAGATCGAAATCAATATCTTGGCATATCTACAAGATGCATAAGTCTTGTACCACATAATCTTGGGTAAACATGAATCACTTAGACAAACTATGAATGAAGCCTCATGGCTTGTATGTGTGGACTCATAAGTCTAGCATACGTTTAAAAGTAGGTGAGCCTAAGATGTATGTGATAAAATGATGTAACCTTAGAAGGGTTAAGTAAGAGTGTGAAACACACTAAATGGCCAAGTGCATTGGCATATGATGAAATGAACATTCACGTGAAGGGGTGAGTAATTATGAAAAACAAATGTGTTAATGTTAATGAATGAGGTGACAATATGATAAGAGGCTAATGTGAAAGATGAGAGCAATCTCAAATGAGCCTAAGTAAATGTTACCAAAACGTACTCACCTATGAGAGTGTAAAGCTAATGAAGAGACCAGTCTCTATGAACACTCTAATGAAAGTATTGAAGTTAATGCATACTTAATACTAATGATGAGATGAGAAATCATCTAATGAGCTATGATGTCCTCATGCTAGAAGCCAGCTTCCATGATGTATGAGTTGAATGTAATGAAACTTTTATGAGCACCTATAGGCTAGCTATGAGCGGTGATGCCTTCCTTCGGGAAGGGCGGAGGTTCACGTAACTCTCATGAGATGAGACTGTCCGGCATGCGGGTATGGGTCTCCTTATATCTCCTAGTCTTTGAACCTATACTGCCAATATAGGGATCTAGCAGGGTTCAACTCCCTATATACGCTAGCATGTTTTGGTTCACTTTGGCCGATGATTCACCTCTTTTCGGTGTGGGGATTACAATGATTTCATGATTCTCACATGATCTATTCGGTTAAGGTTAAAGTTCCCAAAGAAAGAATGAGGCCAGCCTCAAATGATGCACATAATGAAATGAACGATACCAAAGGTGTTAGGATAGGATAATCAAGAGGTGAGCTAGACTTAAGTAATGACACTATGTTATTCTTGGTCATTGCACAGCAAACCCGATGAGAGTCTTAAACTACATCCTAGGTATGACTAGTGATTGCACTAGTACATGAATGAATGAAAATGAAGTACGTATAAACGAATGAAGCAGACTCTGTGTTTGCTAAAGAAGGCTCCCTAGTTGAGGTCCCATATGTTGAGCCCTCATTTTGGGAAGTCCTAATTTCAAGTCCATGATTCCAAGGTCTCATGGCATATGAAAGAATGATGTGAACTACGTGATATGATATGTGCAATACGTTATGTGCTGCTTGCAAAATGATAAGTATGATGATGCATGTTACTCTCATGGCATGACTTTCCTAATCCAAATTTGGCAAGTCCACTGACTTTCCTAATCCAAATTTGGCAAGTCCACTGACTTGATTTTCCATAAATCATGTTGTTAGGAAAGAGCTATTCTTACTCATGCATGTCCTTGGTGTGTGCTTGCATATACCCATACTTAGTACAAGTGTGTACTAATCCCATACAAATATCTATTTTTAGGTGCAGGCACAGGTGGACGTTAGAGCTTACAGTACGACGTTGCAGCTTTGCAGACGTGGAGCTTTCATCCGATTTGGTAGGCCCTCATGCTTTCGAGGATGTCTACTGTTATTATCTAGCTTAGATGTAGGCTTTAGCTAGTGGAGCATATTCCACTAGTGTTTCATTTCTCATTTTATTTCAGACATGGTATTGGTGCCATTTTGGCAAGTATACACTTAATGTAGTATGGAACTATTTCTTTTATTTGATGATCTTAATATTAGATGGTTGGTTGTGAATGTTTATGAGTTTAAGTAGAATGTCTTACATGAATGTTAAGTTACAAAAAGTTCAAATTTTCCGCTAAAATTAACCTAGATGAAGTAACGATGACGTATGTAGGCTTGTCTGCGAACTCTGAGAGGTCAACGACGCCGGTCTCGCCTGGGGTCTAGACTCCGTCGTGACAAAGTTGGTATCAGAGCACTAGGTTAAATTCCGAGGATAATAAGTTCACATCAACCACATTGAGTAGTTTCTAAGTCATGGTAGTGAAGTGCACCACTATCCTGAATTAGAGACTGCATGATGCGTAGGAAAATTTCCCTTCTTCTACTCTTTATCGTGCTATCTAGAGCTTTGACACTTTGTGTCATTCTAAGTATCTACCTTCCTTCTTGTGTGAGCGCGTAGAAGAATACGCACAAGAATTAGGATGGCCAAGTGGTCTAAGGCGCGAGACTCAAGATCTGGCCTTCCCAAGAAGGGGCATTGATAGAAATGCCCAACGTGAACGAAAGACGTTTGGTAAGAGTGGTTGTTTGCATGGAGGTGAGTGCGTGGTAGGTTCTAAAGCCTGCTATGAGTACTGATGAAGAGAAGAAGGATAAGTTGGCTGCTTACTAGCTCGAGGAGATGGCTTAGGTATGTTTACTTCATAATGCTTGACTACCATACACTATCGAAACAGGGTAGTAAGGTTAAGTTTCCGAATAACTTAGAGTCAAAATGGGAAGGGTGTGGTCCAAGTCCAGTCGGCCAACTTGAAGGCCAATAAGATGATAGCTAAGGGGTATTTGTACGACTTAGTTAGAATAAATGACTTAGATCAAGAATTTCCTTCCATAGACTCAGTGTCAATAGTGAATGAGTTCCTAGATGTCTTTCGGAGGATTTAACAAGAATCCCTCCTTAGTATGTGATTGACTTCAGAGGTAGTTGGGACGACCATCTGCCTTTGATAGAGTTCTCGTATAATAACAGCTATCACTCCAGCATTGGGATGGCATCGTTTGAGGCACTCTATGGTAGAAGATGTATCTCTCCAGTTGGGTGGTTCGAGGTTGGAGAGTCTTCCATTTTGGGTCCAGAGATCATTCATGAGGCCTTAGAGAAGGTCAGGGTGATTAGGGACAGGTTGGCTATTGCTTACAGTCGGCAGAAGTCTTATGCATATAACAGAAAACAGACCTTAGAGTTTGATGTTTGTGACCAGGTCTATTTGAAGTTATCACCTATGAAGGGGGTGATGAGGTTTGGCAGGAAGGGGAAGTTGAGTCTGAGGTATGTTGGGCCATCTGAGATCCTACAGTGTGTGGGTGAGGTGGCCTATGAGTTGGCATTGCCTTCGGAACTAGCTTCTGTTCATCCAGTCTTTCATGTCTCTATGTTAAAGAAGTGCCTAGGTGATCGAACATCCATTCTACCTGTTGAAGGTTTGGGTGTTGATGAAGACTTGTCCTATGAGGAGGTACCTGTTGAGATCTTAGACAGACAGGTCAAGCGGCTGAGAAACAAGGAGATTGCCACAGTGAAGGTATTGTGGAGGAACCATCTTGTTGAGGGTGCTACGTGGGATGCCGAGGCCGATATGAGATCCCGCTATCCCCATCTTTTCAGTACTTGAGGTTAGATTCCCTACTCTTAAGTCGAAGTTTCCTTATCTCTTCATTCTTTGTTGCTACTGCTTGACTGTGCATGGTGGTTATGTTATGATGTGACTGACGTTGTGCTAGATTATAAGAAGTGTCATTCGGGGACGAATGTTCCTAAGGGGGGGATAATGTAACAACCCGAAAAATGGATATGCTAAGTAATGCTTAATGTGTCTTGAATGCCTTCGAATGCCTACGATTAGACTAGGTTCACACGGATTGATGCGCGTAGAATCAGACCTCTGTACCCTTGCAACAGCCAAGCCAACCAACTTGGTGAGTTATTTGAGCTAGGAAAGGTTGGGTCCAGCCATGTAGGGCACCTGAATATGAAGATTTACCCGGTGAGTCTTAACCGGACTTAAAAAGGGGTAATCTTAAGCTTGGAGGGTCTAGGGGTAAAATGGTCTTTTCCAGGCTAAGGGTAGTATTGTAATTACCCTAAATAATTAATTAGTTAATTAATTAATATGGTTAAGGGGCAATTTGGGTAGAGGTGGCCGAAATTGACCCTTTAAGCAAAATCTAGCTCCACCCGGGTTCGAGCGTTGGTGGAAGCAAGGATTAAATTGATTTAATTTTATTAAGTGAATTAGTTGAATTGATTAATATTTCATAAGCTTATTTAAGTAAGGGAAAAATCAAATTTTTAATAAAAAAATAATAATAATACAATTAATAAATAATGAGGAGTCGTAGTTTTACTTAGTCTCCACCTAACTCTCCTAATCCTAATCCTCTCATTCTCACGTCTCTCACTCTCATAATCACGTTTTTTATCATTAAAATAACTGAAAATAATAGTTCTTCACTCTTTAAGAACTTACACACAAAAACTCAAACGAAAAACTAAGATAAAAACGAAAATCAACAACAAGTTCTTGACGGGATTGTGCTTGAAGTTTCTTTGGTGAGGCTTGGTTTCATGGTAAATTGGCAGCATTTAAACAAGTTTTGAACGACATTAAGGTATGGGTTTTCTTCTCTATTGGTCCCTTTCGCAAGAGACCCTTAAGGTTCAGTTTAAATCACGATTGAAAGACTAAGGTTGTCCCCGTTGCATGCCCCTGTCATTAGATCCTCTGAACGATTCAAAGCATGCGTTGGTATGTCTTCTAGTAGATAAATGTTAGGTATGGTTGTGATTATGTGTTGAATGTGTGGTAGGAAATCATGTAAAAGATGAAAAATATATTCCGGAAAAATGTATTAAGTTGACTGTTTTGAACATGTGTGTGCTGAAAATTTGACTATGTTTGCTCAATGAAATTTGTATGTTAAATGTTGTGTTTTGCGTGTGTAAAAATGCTAAAAACGTGATGTTCATAAAAGGTTAAGGTGGCTGACTGAATGCCCATCAAAATGCTATAAAAATTCAACAAAAGAATGAGAGAAAAATGGATTGGAAAAGACCAAATTTCTACCTTGCTGGAAATTTGTAGTCTCAGCCAAAATGACTATTTTTTAAAAAAAAATTAAAAATTATGAGGTCATTGGGAATTGAATCCAAGACCTCACCAAATGTGAATTACATAAAAATTTCATAAAAAATGAATGGAAAAATAAATGTGGAGAGTGGGGATGAACCCCCAACCTCTTGAATGGATGAGAGAGTTAGGAGAAAAATAAAGGAGAAAAATAAATGTGGAGAGTGGGGATTTAACCCCAAACCTCTTGAATGGATGAGAGAGTTAGGAGAAAAATAAAGGACAAAAACAAATGTGGAGAGTGGGGATTGAACGAACAACCTCTTGAATAGATGTGAGAGTTAGGAGAAAAATAAAGGAGAAATATAAAATGAGGTGAATGAGGATTGAACCCACAACTTCTTGGATAGGTGAGAAAGTTAAAAGATAAATTGAGAGAAACAGAATGAGCTTGTGGGGGATTGATCCCACAACCTCCTTGCCTTGGATGAAAAAGAGACGAGAAAAAGAAAGGAAATATTATGGGGCTGATGGGGATCGAACTAGGGTTCCCCAAATCTGAAAAATGCAATCACTAAGTTTAATATAAGATTAAGTGTTGCCCAAGGGATTCGAAATCGGGTTTCCTTGCCCAATTCCGTATTGACACATAAGTCATACGTAAGTAAATACTTAATGAATGATGCCTCTAAACAACGAAGACAATATCTTGGCATATCTACAAGATGCATAAGTCTTGTACCACATAATCTTTGGTAAACATGAATCACTTAGACAAACTATGAATGAAGCCTCATGGCTTGTATGTGTGGACTCATAAGTCTAGCATACATTTAAAAGTAGGTGAGCCTAAGATGTATGTGATAAAATGTTGTAACCCTAGAAGGGTTAAGTAAGAGTGTGAAACACACTAAATGGCCAAGTGCATTGGCATATGATGAAATGAACATTCACGTGAAGGGGTGAGTAATTATGAAAAGCAAATGTGTTAATGTTAATGAATGAGGTGACAATATTATAAGAGGCTAATGTGAAAGATGAGAGCAATCTCAAATGAGCCTAAGTAAATGTTACCAAAACGTACTCACCTATGAGAGTGTAAAGCTAATGAAGAGACCAGTCTCTATGAACACTCTAATGAAAGTATTGAAGTAAATACATTCTTAATACTAATGATGAGATGATAAATCATCTAATGAGCTATGATGTCCTCATGATAGAAGCCAGCTTCCATGATGTATGAGTTGAATGTAATGGAACTTTATACTGAGCACCGATAGGCTAGCTATAAGCGTTGATGCCTTCCTTCGGGAAGGGCGGAGGTACACGTACTCTCATGAGATGATAATGTCCGGCATGCCGTGTTTGGGTCTCCTTATATCTCCTAGTCTTTGAACCTATACTGCCAATATAGGGCTCTAGTAGGGTTCGACTCCCTATATACGCTAGCATGTTTTGGTTCACTTTGGCCGTGGATTCCACCTTTTTTCGGTGTGGGGATTACACACTGGATTTCATGATGCGCACATGATCTATGTCGGTTAAGGTTAAAGTTCCCAAAGAAAGAATGAGGCCAGCCCCAAATGATGTACATAATGAAATGAACGATACCAAAGGTGTTAGGATAGGATAATCAAGAGGTGAGCTAGACTTAAGTAATGACACTATGTTATTCTTGGTCATTGCACAGCAAACCCGATGAGAGTCTTAAACTACATCCTAGGTATGACTAGTGATTGCACTAGTATATGAATGAAAATGAAGTACGTATAAATGAAGCAGACTCTATGTTTGCTAAAGAAGTCTCCCTTGTTGAGGACCCATATGTTGAGCCCTCATTTTGGGAAGTCCTAATGTCGAGTCCATGATTCCAAGGTCTCATGGCATATGAAAGAATGATGTGAACTACATGATATGATATGTGCAATACGTTATGTGATGCTTGCAAAATGATAAATATGATGATGCATGTTACTCTAATGGCATGACTTTCCTAATCCAAATTTGGCAAGTCAGTGACTTTCCTAATCAAAATTTGGCAAGTCCACTGACTTGACTTTCCATAAATCATGTTGTTAGGAAAGAGCTATTCTTACTCATGCATGTCCTTGGTGTGTGCTTGCATATACCCATACTTAGTACAAGTGTGTACTAATCCATACAAATATCTATTTTTAGGTGCAGGTACAGGTGAACGTTAGAGATTATAATACGACGTTGCAGCTATCCGGACGTGGAGCTTTCATCCGGATTTGGTAGGCCCTCATGCTTTCGAGGATATCTACAGTTATAATCTAGCTTATATGTAGGCTATAGCTAGTGGAGCATATTCCACTAGTGTTTCATTTCTCATCTTATTTCGGACATGGTATTGGTGCCATTTTGGCAAGTATACACTTAATGCAGTATGGAACTATTTCTTTCATTTGATGATCTTAATATTAGATGGTTGATTGTGAACATTTATGAGTTTAAGTACAATGTTTTACATGAATGTTAAATAACAAAAAGTTCAAATTTTCCGCTAAAATTAACCTAGATGAAGTAACGATGACGTATGTAGGCTTGTCTGCGAACTCTGAGAGGTCAACAACCCCGTTCTCGCCTGGGGTCTAGACTCCGGTCGTGACATTTTTTGATGCTCAAACTGAAATGGAAGGACTTTAACATCTTAAGGTGTGTATTTACATTGGAAACGTCCGGGTATGAATCCCCAAGGTCCCCGCAAGAGGCCCTCAAGGAGGAACCAAAGGCTGTCGAGGCACTGCCTTGGTAGTGTCAATCGACGAGCCTAAATGACGCCTCGTCAGTGGACCTACGCCCCATCGATTGGGGGGGGGGGTAATTGTTCAAGACAGAGCCTCCTAAAGTCTCAAGCCTTTTGACAGGCCTCAGACCCAAACGATGGCCAGCAATACGGTCCGTCTTTGGACCTACTGGACGTCGATGGCTCCGTCGATGCAGCTTGTGTTAAGCTGCCAGGCGCACTGTTAAGTGAAGGGGTGAATGGGAAATTCACCCCACGTCCTAACCTTACCCTAGGCGATTAATTTATCTATTTTTGGTATGCTAAGTCAGTTAAAAACATGAAAACCCCATTCCCAATTTCACAATTGAAAATTAGACTTCCCTCTTTCAAAATATCCTCTCTAGAAATCTCCATGGTAGATGAAACTCAAGGTAAGCTTGTAGATGGAATTTCCATGGGTTCTTCACCAAGTTTTCGTGGTTCCTTCATGTAATAAACGTATGGTGATCCTTCATGTCTAGATAATCTTTCATCTAGAGAGTTCCTTTCAAAGATTTCAAAGATAATTCATGATCAAACTCTATATCTTCCAATGTAACCATGGATTCTTTGTCAAAACATTTTCAAAAGCATGATTATGATAATTTGATGATTAGCTACTGTTTTACATGTTGAATTCAATCCAATTTCATGATGAACTCATGCCCCCTTCAAACTCTTAATTTAGCTTATGTGTTAGTTATTATGATCATGATGTTAGGATAATTATAATGTGATTCAATTATGTTAAATTGATTGTTATCTACTGCCAATCATGTAAATTTATTATGAATTATATGTAATGGATCCAATGTGGATCAAGTCTTGAAGATTAGGTAGTATTGACTTATGGTATTCTATCTTCTATTGATTGTTAATATAGAACACTTGTATGACCTCGTTTCTAGGGCAATCGAAGTACAATTTCATTTAGGTTATGATCCCTTATCTAATGCGATATATTCTATTTTGATGATCAAAGTAAGGGAGATTTCGTAACTGACCTACATTCTTCCAAATTCTATAGCTTGATGATGTAGTGTACTTGATATGATCTTGTTCATGTTATGATTAATGCATGATTTCATTAAGTTAGTGTACCTTTAGCTACTGCCCTAGATGTGACTTGTTAATGAAATATGGGTAATTATCAATGATGATGATGTCCTTGGTGATTTAGTAAGATGACCTACTTTCTCTACATTTCTTATAGAATTGCTAAATTATTGGCCTTGTAGGGATTGTGTGGTATGGTCCACTTATGGTAGCGGTGGTTACCTTATTGTCAATATATATCTTATGTGATCATGTCCTTGAAGGCAATTGTATTATGAAGGTGTGGTGGTGATGACCACCAAATGTGAAGCATGCTAGTCTTCTATTCTAGTTGTGATCTAAGTTGTGTTGCTAAAGTATAAGCTTGTGTATGACTATGTTAGGGTTATGTTTTGGTTCTTCCATCGATGAAATATTGATGATCAATGAACCCCTACCTATGTGCCCATTTGTAAATGTGTTATTAGTTAATATTAGGAGTCTTAAGTGTAATGTGAAGTTAGCTTGTCTCCTATGTTAAATTGTGATGTGTGGTCTATTCTTGAATGTGCATTGTAGTCCTAAGAGGGTGGTGTAACATTCCAGAAAAACGTATATGCCTAGTAAAGATCCAAATAGGTTTCAAGAATGCATTTTGGGGTACATAAGCATCCCAATGCCCAATATTGAATAGTATTGGGCATAATATAAAAATATTGGCTAAGGGTGTTAGCCAATTTTCTAAGTATGAATAAGCACTGTCTAAAATTGTACCTGCAAGGAAGACCCTAAGCTAAAAATCATGTGGCGTAATAGTAACACATTAGGTACTACGCATCCAAGTGTCAAGCCTAGTACCATAGCACATGACCATTCAAAATGATCATGTAAATTAAGCAGACAATAATTAAACATTTCAAATGAGCCATCAAGAATAGTTAGTTAGGAAAGTACAACCAACCCATGTGCAAGCACATGTACAAGACATGTGAAAATTGGCCAAAGGAGGGGACCACCCTAACCGAATTCGGTTAGGGTAGTTAAGGGGCAGCATGTGCGGACGGGTCCCTCCATGTGGGGCCTAACTTCCTAACCAACTCTAGACTCTAACTAACTTCCCTAACTAGCTAATTAACCTAGGACTAACCGAAATGGACCAATTAGTGCACCCGACAACCTAAGACTTAACCGGGTGACACAAACCTAGTAACTAGTTAAAGAGACCACCTAGTACCTAACCTAGGATGGTCCAAAAGGGTTAGTTATGGTCCCAAAGACTTAGTGGTACTTTAGTAATTACCCAATATCACTTAATTAATTAAATTGGCAAGTTTAATTAATTAAATTAAATGGTCAAACCGAAATCCTTACACTAATCTAGTATAACTCAAGAAACATCCTAGTACTTAACCTAGGATGGTCCAAAAGGGTTAGTTATGGTGCCAAAGACTTAGGGGTACATTAGTAATTACCCTAGGTCCCTTAATTAATTAAATTAAGGATTTAATTAATTAATAAAAATTTCACATGTTGACCGAAACCATAGTCAACACCAATTTCCAGATTTTCGGTCAAGTCAACATTCTCCTATGTTTAGTCAACATCGGAGGGGCGTTTTGGTAATTAACTAATTAATTTATTTAATTTACTTATTAAGCCTTAGTTGAATGAGTCAAGATCAGTTCCTAAGACTTAGACTCACGTTCAAACACTAAGAGTTTCAGAACGCAAAACAGTAAACAAATGAAAGCAAAACGGGAAAAGTTTCTATCGACGTTCTTAGGCGATTCCAAGGTTTCTTCAAGGTGGTCTTCATAGATTAAGTTCTACCTAAGGTATGGGTTTCTCTCCTGGAATTATTTCTCCAAGAGTACTTTCCATCGTAACGAATCCATGAAATCTCAAAACTAGGGTTGTTCCTAAGGTTCTTGTCGAACTTCCCTTTCCCTAGTATCCTTGCTACGATTTCAATATTGTATAGATTAGTCTTGTATCATGTTATTGGTATGTGGAGCTGTCTGATCTTAATGTGTAGGTTTCTTGATTTGTAAATGTCGAATGAACCTATGAATTGAACTCATATGATGTTAAGTGTTCCTTACGTGAAATAAAGAATGATGCTATGTTATGTTGTTCCGAAAACATTAAGTATTGAGAGGTTACGGTCTTTATGTGCATACCTACTGTTAATCGTGATTTTATGGAAATGTTATGTTCATTAAAGTGTTCATATTAGGCTTCCCAAAAGGTCTACTAATGTGATGTTTAAGATGTATTATAAGGTTGGCTAAAAAGATCTCCATGAAATCATAGTTTGAGTGATTGTTTGGCTTATGCCAATTGAAATTGCTAACACTACATTGTCAATTAAGTTGAATGAAATTAACTATAATGTTATCTTTCAATAACTAAAAGATTTGTTAATGAATAATGTATTCCAAGTAAGCATGAATGAATGTCTTTTCCAAATTTTTTAGGCCAATACTAATTCTATGCCAATCATATATAGCCAAAAGATTAAAATGATAACTCAAGCAATCCTAAAGTAATTCAATGAATCCATATCCAAGGGCATGCCATTCATTGGGACAAGTCCCAACATGCCCTAAACGAATGAACTATGAACATATGTAACTCATTGAATGAAGTGGTCATCGTCCATAAACGATGATATGAAGTTGCTAAACAAAAGTAAGCAAGTAAAGTTAGTATTAACATAACTAAATATGTCTATGTTAAGAAAGTGACCAGAATGAGGTGTTAAAAGAAGTGAGACAAGCCTCACTTACACCTAATCTACTATGTTAAAAATACTCACGAATGAAGGTGTTAGAACATGTGAGACCATTCACATTAACACCAAAGATGTAATGTAAGAACAATTCACATTTCATCAATGTAAAGAATAATATGACAAGTCATGAATAGAGTAAGTAAACCTCAACCTAGAATAAAGCTTCCATAATGTTTGAGTCAACTCTAAAGATAAGAAGATAATGAAAGTGGCAAAGCACTGATAGACTAGCTATGAGCCTGTGCTTGCACGTGTAAGTCTCATGAGGCGAGGCTACCACCGAGGTGGATAAATAGTCTCCTTATGTCTCCTAGTCTTCGAACTATGTCTAGCCAACATAAGAACTACCCTGTGGTTTCCACCTAAGAGTGCTAGGTATGTTTTGGTTTCACCTTGGCCGGTGATTCCACCTCTTTTCGGTGTGGGGAAGACACCAGATTTCATGTTTAGCTCACATGATCAATGTCGAGTAATGCTCAAAAGAATGTTCTTGGTTCACTATAGCCGTGAGCCACCCTTTTAGGTGTGGGTAAACACTTAGCATGGATTCGCCTTAGCCGGGAATCAACCCTTTTCGGTGTGGGTCAGACACTGGATTTCATGTTAGCTCACATGATCTAGATTCATTTTGATCGGTGAATCACCTCTTTTCGGTGTGGGGAAGACACTGGATTTCATGTTAGCTCGCATGATCTTACTTCTAAAGATGTTTCTAAGAAAGCAAGAAAGAAAGATGATGGAACGTATGTTCAAAGTGAGCTATGAAAGTAAGAGCTTAATAATGTCAATTGCCAATATCAATACCAATGAAGTTTCAGCAAATAATGGGCAAAGCCAAATAAGATTGGCTTATAATGACTTCTTATATGATGCCAATAAACAGGAGTAGAAATATAATATCAAATCAAAGCTTCATAACTTCTCTAACATGAAAATGATGAAATAAGTGGCATAGCCAATGGGGAGTGACTTATGAAGGGTTAATGAATATATAATATAATGAATGACCCATTGTAAGGATAGTGAAATCATTCCTTAGTCCTTGGATTACTTACTTGATTCATTGTGGGTATGGGACTACAATGAATCATTGCACTTGTAAGTAAAACATGAGACCAAATGAATTATTGAACTACACAATGAGAAGAAGAAAAAGACTGAAAAATAATCTAAGTGTCAAAAATAGGGCTCTCGGGTTTGGAGAATCAAAAATTCAAATCTTCGCCCGAGTTGTTCTAAAATTATGTTAATGATTATAATGTCTTGTAATCACATAGAAAATGAGTTGTTTTCTTTGAATGCATTTAAATACATCATATTAATACCACAATTCGCAACTCACGAATTACGAAAGTTTAGTGACTTAACTTTCCAGAAATGGCATGTTGTTTAGGTAGAGCTTTACTTGATCATGCATAGCCTTATGTGTATGTGTGCATACACCAATACTTAGTACAAGTAGTGTACTAACCCTATACAATTTAATTTTTTATAGGTGTAGGTCAGAGAGCAAATTGAAGACTCATCGTAGCGGTTTGGACTCAGCGTTCTCCAGACCATTTGGTAGGTTCTCTTGATTTCGAGGATGCTACAGATTTAGTCTAGCATTAGTATTTAGACATAGCTAGTGTATGTTGTCCCTAGCATTTCTTTCATACGTTTATTCGAAGCTTTGTACTAAGGCCGTTTTGGCAAACTACTATGATATGTTATTCTTCGATTTGAATTGATTCTGCAATTTTTAGATGGTTGTTCCTTTACTTTGAGCTTAGTATATTATGTAACTAGTTAATAATTATATGAATTCTATGTATACTTCATACATTTAAAAAGTTTTAAATTTTCCGCATATTTAACTAGATGAATGTGATGAATGCAAGAAGAGTCTTGTATGCGACCTCTGAGAGGTCAACGACGCCGGTTGCGATTCAGATTCCAGAATACGGGTCGTGACAGGTGGCCGCCTCAATGTGTTGTTGATATCCATTAGGTGATCATGTTGACCAATGTACACACACTTACACATTATGCATGCTTACAAGTAGTGTAGGATCATGGAGTCTAATGAATGTGTATTCTCACATACACTTGTTGTAACAACCCTAAAAATGGATATGCTAAGTAATGCTTAATGTGTCTAGAATGCCTACGATTAGACCGGGTTCACACGGATTGATGCGCATAGAACCAGACCTCTGAATCCTTGATACAGCCAAGCCAACTAACTTGGGGAGTTATTTGAGCTAGGAAAGGTTGGGTCCAGCCATGTAGGGCTCTCGAATACGAAGATTTACTCGAATGAGTCTTTACCGGACTTAAAAAGTGAAAATCATAGTTTGGAGGGTCTAGGTAGTATCGTAATTATCCTAAATATATAATTAATTATTTAATTAATAATGTGAGGGGTATTTTGGGGAGAGAGGGCCGAAAATTTGATCTTAGAGTGAAGTCTTGCTCCACCCAGGTGCGAACCTAGGTGGAAGCAATGAATTAAATTTGTTTTTAATTTAAGTTGGTAAATTAATGTAATTAATTAATATTTATTATTTATTAGCTGATTTCAAATAGAAGGGAAATCAGATTTTTATCATTTAATAAAACCTTATTTGACTAAGTCCTAAACTAGACTCCTAAGCCTAATAAAACTCTCACTCTCTCACGTCTATCTCCTCAACATTCACGATCATTCTCTCTTCTCTTTAACGTTCTCTCTGCCAAAATAACTTCAAGAACAGAAAGATAAACCAAGTTCTTCCCACTAGAAGAACTCACCGCGAAAGATAAAAACAAACAACGAAATCAATCAAGTAGGCAAAGAGTAGGTTGTCCGTCGAGTTTGGTGTTGAACTTTCGGTGTTGGACGTGTGTTTGGAGGATTTCTTTGGGCAGAAAGTCGAGGTTTGAACGTCAAAAAGGCATGGGTTCTCTTCTCTCTTGGTCCCTTTCCCAAGAGACCCCTTAAGGTTCAGTATATTCAATCCAAAAACTAGGGTTGTTCCCCGTTGCATGTCCCTGTCACTAGCTCCCAATGATTCGTAGGTTGGGTATGTTTGCAGGGTAGATATTAGGCATATATTGTGTTTTCGTGATAAATATGTTCATGAATGTGTGTTTGAAATCTTATGAAGGATCACCTATGTGATCCGAAACTATGTGTACGTGTGTGCAATGTGAACAGTGACTATGTGCCTCGGTTTAAGGCTCTAAAATGTGATGTTGTGGTTGTATTTCATGTAAAAATGTTAATGTAAATCATGATGTTCATATGAGTTGAAATGTGTCTGATTTGAATGATAATCTCTTGGCTAAACGCATTCATGAAAAATGCACCTAAGAACGTATTGAATGATCTACGAGTTACCCTATGAATTTAGGTATAAATGTTGAAGAAAGTGAGCTGAAAACGTGAAAAAATTCCAGCAACTTGTAAGATTTGTTTCAGCTGAACATGGATGAACAAATCTGAAATTATAAATAAGTGTAAATTAGGTGAGGTCATTAGGGATCGAACCCGAGACCTCAACCGTGAAAAACACTATAAAACGTAAATGAAGAAATTGGGTTATGGGGATTCGAACTTGGGTGCTACTTGATGGAAAATAATGTATGAAAATAAGAAATGAGAGGAGTGGGATTCCAACCCACAACCTCTCGGTCAAGCTTAAGGAAAAATGAAAAGAAAAGAAATGTGAGGCGTGGGAATAGAACCCACGACCTCTAGGCGGAAAAGGAGAATTAAAAGAAAAATAAAGTGAGGTTGTGGGGGTTCTATCCCACACCCTCATGGTCAAATCGAAAAGTCAAGGGAAAAGGAATTTAAATAAAAAGGACCCCTCGGCCAAGGAAGAGAAATTTCAAAAAAAACAAATTAAAAAGAAACGAAGGTGTTGGGGATCGATCTTGGGTCCCCAAGCCGTGTGGACCAATATAAAATAAATGAAAATGTAAGTGTTGTCCAAGGGATTCAAAATTGGGTTCCCTTGCCCAAATCCCATATTGATACATAAGTCATACGTGAATAAATGTTCAAAAATAATGTTGCCTACATAGATAGAAATCGAAATCTTGGCATACTTACAAGATGCATAAGTCTTGTACCACATAATCTTAGGAAGATATGGAGCACTTAAACGAACTATGAATGAAGCCTCATGGCTTGTATGTACAGACCCATAAGTCTAGCATACGTTTAAAATAAGTGAACCTAAGATGTATGTAATGAAATGATGTAACCCTAGAAGGGATAAGTACGAGTGTAAAACATACTAAATGGCCAAGTGCATTGGCATACGATGAAATGAATATTATGTAATGAAATGATGAAACCCTAGAAGGGTTAAGTAAGGGTGTGAAACACTCTAAATGGCCAAGTGCATTGGCATATGATGAAATGAACATTCACACAATAAGGGGTGAGTAACTATGAAGAGCAAATGTGCTAATTATAATGAATGTGGTTACAACATGATATGAGGCTAATGCAAATGATGAGAGCAATCTCAAATGAGCCGAAGTAAATGTTACCAAAATGTACTCACCTATGAGAGTGTAAGATAATGAAGCGACCAGTCTCTATGAACACTCTAATGAAAGTATTGAGATTAACACACTTAATACTAATGATGAGATGAGAAATCATCTAATGAGCTATGATGTCCTCATACTAGAAGCCAGCTTCCATGATGTATGAGATGAATGTAATGGAACTTTATACTGGGCACCGATAGGCTAGCTATGAGCGGTGGTGCCTTCTTTCGGGAAGGGAATAGGTTCACGTAACTCTCATGATATAAGACTATCCGGCTTGCCGGGTATGGGTCTCCTTATATCTCCTAGTCTTCGAACCTATACTACCAATATAGGGATCTGGCGAGGGTAAATTCCCATGTATGCTAGCCTGTTTTGGGTTACTTTGGCCGGTGATTCCACCTCTTTTCGGTGTTGGGGAGACACTGGATTTCATGATGCTCACATGATCTATTAGTGATGCTAGGAGGCCTAAGCCTCAAGATCAGGCACGTCCCAGCCATGGAGGCCACAGAAACAATTTTGGCGTCCGTGAACAGCCCAGGATCAAGAAGGGGCAATAGAGTTCTGCGAACTCTAATTCTCAGAGGAGTACAACACCTAGAGGAGGCAGACCTGAGCCCAAGAAGGGAAATGGAGGTGAGATGCAGCATTCCAAAAAGAACTGTGCTAAGTGTGGCCGTGCTCACAGTGGAGAGTTCATACAGGGCACTAATGCCTGCTTCGGTTGTGGTAAGAGTCGGCACATGGTTAGAGACTGCCCACAGGACAGAAGTCAGGATGGAGGTAATGCTCAGCCTAGGCCTAATCTACAGGGTACAGCAGAAGCCGAGCCTCCTAAGAGGAACAGGTTCTATGCCCTAAAGGGCAGGGAGGAGCAGGAGAAGTCCGCTGATGTGGTCACAGGTATGCTGCAAGTATTCTCAACTTCTGTTTATGCTTTAATTAATCCAGGGTCTACACTTTCCTTTGTAACTCCTTTGCTTGCTCTCACTTTTGAGATATTGACTGATGTTCTGCATGATCCTATAGTGGTTAGTACACCTTAAGGAGAAAATGTAAGAACTGATACAGTATACAAGGATTGCCCAATAGTTGTAAGTGGTAAGACTATGTGTGCAGACTTGGTTGAGTTACCCATGCATGATTTTGATGTTATTCTTGGCATGGAGTGGCTTCACAATTGCTATGATTGCTTAGACTGTCATAGTAGAGTGGTGAGTTTCGTTTCCCTGATGAAGAGGAGCTTGTCTGGGAGGGGTATAACTCGAGTCGTTCTAACCTCTTGATTTCGAACCTTAAGGCCAATAAAATGATATCCAAGGGGTTATTGTGTCATCTTGTGAGTGTTAATGATTTAGATCATGACATTCCTTCCATAGACTCAGTGCCTGTAGTGAATGAGTTCCTAGATGTATTTCATGATGATTTGCCTGGAGTCCCTCCCCCTCTAGAGATTAATTTTGGTATCAACTTAGAACCCGATACTAAACCAATTTCAATTCCTCCTTACAGAATGGCTCCAGCTGAACTCAAAGAATTGAAGCTGCAGTTAAAAGATCTCACTGACAAGGGTTTCATTCAGCCGAGCATATCCCTTTGGGGCGCTCCAGTGTTGTTTGTGAAAAAGAAAGATGGAACCCTTAGAATGTGTATCAATTATCGGCAACTCAACAAAGTCACTATAAAGAATAAGTATCCACTTCCCAGAATAGATGATTTGTTCGATCAGCTTGAAGGGACTAGTTTCTTCTCTAAGATTGATCTTTGTTCAGAGTATCATCAGCTTAGGGTTAGGGATGGAGATATCCCAAAGACAGCCTTTCGTACCCGTTATGGTCACTATGAGTTCTTAGTTATGTCATTTGGTCTTAGGAATTCACCTGCTGCATTGATGGACCTCATGAACCGAGTCTTCCGTGAATACCTTGACTCTTTCGTCATAGTATTCATTGATGACATTCTCATCTACTCTAGGACCAAGGAAGAGCATGAACAACATTTGAGAATAACCTTGCAGGTCCTTAGACAACATCAGTTGTATGCCAAATTCAGCAAGTGTGAATTTTGGCTTAGATCAGTGACCTTCCTGGGTCATGTTGTGTCCGATAAGGACGCGGAGGTGGATCCCAAGAAGACTGAGGCTGTGAAGAACTGGCCAAAGCCTCTTACTCCCACTGACATCTGTAGTTTTCTGGGATTGGCTGGTTACTACCGCAGGTTCGTGGAGGGCTTTTCTTCCATTGCTGCCCCACTGACAACTTTGACTAAGAAGAAAGCCATGTTTGAATGGACGGAGACTTATGAGAAGAGTTTCCAGGAGCTCAAGGACAGACTCACTTCAGCCCCGGTGCTTACTTTGCCTAAGTGTGGTGAGAATTACACTGTTTATTGTGATGCATCTAGGGTTGGTTTGGGTTGTGTTCTTATGCAGGTTTGTAAGGTGATAGCCTATGCGTCCAGACAGCTCAAGGTTCATGAGAAGAATTATCCCACTTATGACCGCGAGTAGGCAGTTGTGGTGTTTGCATTGAAGCTGTGGAGGCACTACTTGTTGGGGTGCATGTGGATGTATTCATAGACCACAAGAGTCTCCAATACGTGTTCACACAGAGGGAGTTAAATCTACGTCAGCGGAGATGGTTGGAGCTGTTGAAGGATTATAACATGAATGTTCACTACCATCCAGGTAAGGCTAATATTGTGGCTGATGCTTTGAGCAGGATGAGCATGGGAAGTATAGCCCACGTTTAGGATGAGAAGAAAGAGTTGGTAAAAGATGTACACAGACTGGCCAGACTGGGTGTGCGATTGGTTGACTCTACTAGTGGGGGTGTTTTAGTTCATCCTGGTTCTGAATCATCCTTAGTAGTTGAAGTCAAGCAGGGTCAGCATCTTGATCCTGTGTTGATGGAGCTGAAGGACTCAGTGTTGATAAAAATGAATGAGGCTTTTGCTTTGGGAGGTGATGGCATACTTAGGTATCAGGACAGGCTATGTGTACCAGATGTGGATGATTTGTGGACCAGGATTGTTGCAGAGGCCCATGGTTCTAGATATTCCATACATCCAGGTTCCACCAAGATGTATCATGATCTTAAGCATATTTATTGGTGGGATGGCATGAAGAAGGACATTGCAGAATATGTGGCCAAGTGTCCTAATTGTCAGCAGGTTAAGGCAGAACATCTTAAGTCTGGCAGTCTGACTCAGATTATTGAGGTTCCAACTTGGAAGTGGGAGGCCATTAATATGGACTTCGTGGTCGGTCTTCCGAGGACTAGGAGGCAGCATGACTCCATATGGGTTATTGTGGACAGATTGACTAAGTATGCCCACTTTATCCCTATGAAGTCTACTTACAGAGCCGAGGATTATGCAAGACTCTATATTGAAGAGATTGTGAGATGGCACGGGATTCCTTTGTCTATCATTTCAGATAGAGGAGCTCAGTTTACTTCACATTTCTGGAGATCTTTCCAGAAGAGCTTGGGCACGCAGGTAAAGCTTAGTACTGCTTTTTATCCTCAGACTGATGGGCAGGTAGAGCGCACCATTCATACATTGGAGGACATGTTGAGAGCGTGTGTGATTGACTTCAGTGGTAGCTGGGATGACCATCTGCCATTTATAGAGTTATCCTATAATAATAGCTATCACTCCAGCATTGGGATGGCACCATTTTAGGCACTGTATGGTAGGAGGTGTAGATCTCCAGTTGGGTGGTTCGAGGTTGGAGAGTCATCCATTTTGGGTCCAGAGATCATTCATGAGGCCTTAGAGAAGATCAGAGTGATTAGGGACAGGTTGGCTACTGCTTACAGTCGGCAGAAGTCATATGTAGATAATAGAAAACGGCCCTTAGAGTTTTATGTTGGTGACCAGGTCTATCTGAAGATATCACCTATGAAAGGGGTGATGAGGTTTGGCATGAAGGGGAAGTTGAGTCCGAGGTATGTTGGGCCATACGAGATCCTACAGCGTGTGGGTGCGGTGGCCTATGAGTTGGCATTGCCTGCGGAGCTAGCTTCTGTCCATCCAGTCTTTCATGTATCCATGTTAAAGAAGTGCCTAGGTGATTCAGCATCCATTCTACCTGTGGATGGTTTGGGGGTCGAGGAAGACTTGTCCTATGAGGAGGTACCTGTTGAGATCTTAGACAGACAGATCAAGCGGCTGAGGAACAAGGAGATTGCTACAATGAACATATTGTGGAGAAATCATCTTGTTTAGGGTGTTACATGGGAGGCTGAGGCCGACATGAGATCCCGCTACCCTCATCTTTTCAGCTCTTGAGGTTAGACTTCCTACTCTTAAGTCTATGTTTCATTATCTCTCCATATTTTGTTGCTATTGCTTGACTGTGCATAGTGATTATGTTATGATCTGGCTGGCATTACGATATATAGTGGTAGTGTCATTCGGGGACGAATGTTCCTAAGTGGGGGATAATGTAACGACCCTAAAAATGAATAAGATAAGAAATGCTTAAGGTGTCAAGAATGCTTGCGATCAGACCAAAGTTCACACGGATTGATGCGCGTAGAACCAGAGCTCAGAACCCTTACTACGGCCAAGCCACCTAACTTGGGGAGTTAGTTGAGCTTGGATAGGTTGGAACCAACCATGTAGGGCTCTCGAAAACAAAGATTTAATCGAAGGAGTCTTTACCGGACTTAAAAAGAAGAAATCTTAAGTTTTGAGGGTCCAGGGGTAAAATGGTCTTTTCCAGTCCAAGGGTAATATCGTAATTACCCTAAGGAATTAATTAATTAATTAATTAATTTAATTGAAGAACCGGTTAGGGTCTGGTCAACCCAAAATGATCCGTTTTGCGGTGGTCACTCCACCAGGGTTTGAGCCCCAACGTAATCGAATTGGTGATTTAATTATTGTTTAAAATCTGATTTCAAAAGGGTGAAATGGTCCTTTCACGTATTAGTTAAAATAAATCAGATTTTATTAATTTAATTAAACCCTATTTGACTAAGTCTTGAATTAGACTCCTAAACCTATGGTAACACTCTCCTATCACGTTTATCTCTCACTCACATGTTAAAACTTCACGATTTCTCTCTGCAAAAAACAACTTCAATAACAGAACAAATATTGAAGTTCTTCAGACTTGAAGAACAAACACGAAAAGTCTAAGAAAACAAAATAACCAAAAATGTTAAGGCAAAGGGGAGATTTCCGTCGAGTGGAGGTGAAACTTTCGGTGAGTTAGACGTGGTTTTGGAGAAAGGTTTGGGAAGCAACTTCAACATTTGAACAATCAAATAAGGTATGGTTTCTTCTCTCTTGGTCCCTTTCCCAAGAGACCCCTTAAGGTTCAGTTATTCAGTCCGAAAACTAGGGTTGTTTCCCCGTTGCATGTCCCTGTCGCTAGCTCCCAATGATTCGTAGGTTGGGTATGATTGCTGGTAGATTTAGGTATATGTGATGTTTTTGTACTGAATGTGAATATATTTGTGTACCTGAAATCATGAAAATGACAACCCATGTGTGTTCGAAGTTATGTGCAATTGTGTGCAAATTTGTGACTGTGACTAGGGCCTCGACTTAGGCTTCATTTCGTGATGTTTTTGGTTGTTGTTTACGTGCATAAACGTATGTAAATCATGATGTTCATTGTAATGAAATGTGGCTGATTTGAGTGACAATCTTTTAGCCAAACGAACCTATGAAAGATGAACCTAAAGATGTGTTGAATGGTCTACAAATTACCTTAGGAGTTCAACTAAAAACGTTGATAAAAATGAACTGAAAAATGACCAAAATTTCCAGCAACAATGCAGTGTTAATTTAGACTAAATTTTAATGAAGAAATCTGGAAATTTAACGAATTTTAAAGGGGTGAGGCCACCAGGATTCGAACCCGTGACCTCACCCGAGTGATAGTTGTAATTCGCGAAAAAGAAAAGAAAAGGGGGCTGGGGGGAATCGAAATCGGGTTCACTGGTTGGGAAAGTCGAGAACAATAATTAAATAAATAAATGGGAGGTGTGGGAATCAAACCCACGACCTCCAGGCTGCGAATGAGAGAAGAAAAAAATTAAACAAAAGAAAATGTGAGGCGTGGGAATCGAACCCATGACCTCATGGCTAGAAAGGAGAATGGCGGAATTAATTAAGAAAATAAAGTGAGGCTGTGGGTGATTGATTCTACAACCTCACTTCCAAAACGCCTAGCTTAGTGGATTTTAATTAAAAATAAAAATAGGAGGCTTTGGGGGTTCGAACCCACAACCTCACAACCCCTAGCAAATTTAAAATTAAAATAAGGAGGCTGTGGGGTTTCGAACCCACAACCTCCCAATTCCCAGCGAAAATAAAGAGTGAAATATAAGAGGCTGTGGGGGTTTGATCCCACAACCTCTTGGTCTAGGCGAAATGGGACAATAAGATTTTAAGTAAAAATAAAAAGGGGTTGTGGGGTTTCGAACCCACAAACCTTCGGCCAAATTAAGAGAAAACCCAAGGAGAACAATAAAGATAGAATGTTGATGTTGGGGTTCGATCTAGGGTCCCATTATGAAGACTAATAATAAAGTCAAGGAAAAATGTAAGTATTGTCCAAGTGGTTCGAACTTGGGTTCCCTTGCCCAAATTTCCATATTGATACATAAGTCATACGTGAATTAAATGTTCAAGAATAATGCCACCTACTTAGATCGAAATCAAGATCTTGGCATATATACAAGATACATAAGTCTTGTACTACATAATATTAGGAATGTATGAGTCACTTAACGAACAATGAATGAAGCCTCATGGGTTGTATGTATAGACCCATAAGTCTAACATACGTTTAAAAGTAAGTGAACCTAAGATGTATGTAATGAAATGATGAAACCCTAGAAGGGTTAAGTACGAGTGTAAGATACACTAATTGGCCAAGTATATTGGCATATGATGAAAGGAACAATGAAATGATGAAATAAACAATGAAATGATGAAATGAACAATGAAATGATGAAACCCTAGAAGGGTTAAGCAAGGGTGTGAAACACACTAAATGGCCAAGTGCATTGGCATATGATGAAATGAACATTCACATAATAAGGGGTGAGTAACTATGAAAATCAAATGTGCTAATGATAATGAATGTGGTTACAACATGATATGAGGCTAATGCAAATGATGAGAGCAATCTCAAATGAGCCTAAGTAAATGTTACCGAAATGTACTCACCTATGAGAGTGTAAGATAATGAAGAGACCAGTCTCTATGAACACTCTTATGAAAGTATTGAGATTACCACACTTAATACTAATGATGAGATGAGAAATCATCTAATGAGCTATGATGTCCTCATACTAGAAGCTAGCTTCCTTGACGTATGAGATGAATGTAATGGAACTTTATACTGAGCACCGATAGGCAAGCTATGAGCGGTGATGCCTTCTTTCGGGAAGGGCGGAGGTTCACGTAAATCTCATGAGATGAGACTGTCTGGCTTGCCGTGTATGGGTCTCCTTATATCTCCTGGTCTTCGAACCTATATTGCCAATATACGGATCTGGCGGTGTTAAATTCCCATGTACGCTAGCATGTTTTGGGTCACTTTGGCCGGTGATTCCACCTCTTTTCGGTGTGGGGGAGACACTGGATTTCATTATGCTCACATGATCTATGTCGGTTAAAGTTAAAGTTTCCAATGAATGAATGAGGCCAGCCTCAAATGATGCACATAATGAAATGAATGATACCAAAGGTGTTAGGATAGGATAATCAATAGGTGAGCTAGACTCAAGTAATGACACTAGGTTATTCTTGATCATTGCACAGCAAACCCGATGAAAGTCTTAAACTACATCCTAGGTATAGCTGGTCTTCACACTGGCCTATGAACGAAAATAAAATGAAGTACGTATGAATGAATGAAGCAGACTCTATGTTTGCTAATGAAGCTTCCCTAGTTGAGGTCCCATATGTTGAACCCTCATTTTTGGAAAGTCTTAATGCCATGTGCATGATTTCAAGGTCTCATGGCATATGAATGAATGTTATAAAAGATGTTATGTGTTGTATGCTATATCATATGTGCTATGTGTAAGATGTTATGTGCTGTGTACAATATGATAAGTATGATGATGCATGTTACTCTCATGGCATGACTTTCCTAATCCAAATTTGGAAAGCTCACTGACTTTCGTAACCCAAATTTGGAAAGCTCACTGACTTTCCTAATCCAAATTTGGAAAGTTCACTAACTTTCCTATTCCCAATTTGGCAAGTCCACTGACTTGACTTTCCATAATCATGTTGTTAGGAAAGAGCTATCCTTTCTCATGCATGTCCTTGGTGTGTGATTGCATATACCCATACTTAGTACAAGTGTGTACTAATCCCATACAACTCTATATTTTTAGGTGCAGGCACAGGTGGACGCTAGAGCGTACAGGTTGACGTTGCAGCTATCCGGACGTGGAGCTTTCATCCGGACTTGGTAGGCCCTCATGCTTTCGAGGATGTCTACCGTTACTATCTATTTAGATATAGGCTTTAGCTAGTGGAGCATGTTCCACTAGTGTTTCTTTCCATTTTTATTTCAGACACTGTATTGGTGCCATTTTGTCAATTATATACTTATTACAGTATTGCACTGTTTCTTTCATTTGATTATCTCTATATTAGATGGTTGATTTGTGAACGCCCATGATGTTAAGTCTAAAATGTTTAGCATGAAATAAGAAAACAAAAAGTTCAAATTTTCTGCTAAAATTAACCTAGATGAAGTAAGAATGACGTAAGTAGGCTTG